>KL259983.1:51879-89114 GCA_000699545.1 Podiceps cristatus | reverse complement strand
GGAGGAGAGAAGGCTGCGGGGAGACCTGATTGCGGGGAGACCTGACTGCGGCCTTTCAGTGCTTAAAGAGGGCCTATAAGAACAGAGGTGGACATTTTCTCAGGGCCTGCTATGATAGGACAAGGGGCAATGGTTTTAAACTAAAAGAGAGGAGATTTAGAGTAGACCTAAGGATGACATTTTTTACGATGAGGGTGGTGAAGCACTGGCACAGGTTGCCCAGAGAGGTGGTAGAAGCCCCATCCCTGGAAACATT
This sequence comes from Podiceps cristatus, assembly GCA_000699545.1. Taxonomy (NCBI): domain Eukaryota; kingdom Metazoa; phylum Chordata; class Aves; order Podicipediformes; family Podicipedidae; genus Podiceps; species Podiceps cristatus. The sequence continues at coordinate 88,858 of KL259983.1, read as the reverse complement.
CAAGGTCAGGTTGGACAGGGCTCTGAGCACCCTGATCTGGTTGCAGATGTCCCTGCTCATTGCAGGGGGTTGGCCTAGATGGCTTTTAGAGGTCCCTTCCAACCCAAACTGTTCTGTGATTCTATATTGCTTGTGGGTATTCTGAAGATGAAATACTGCCTGCAGTTCCCCTCCTTTTCTTCTTTACAACTTTTGCCTAATTTTCCATAAAGTCTTAATTACACTTACAGGAGTCCTGCCTCTGGATCTGAACCCCGTTGTGCTCGGTGCTGCACTTTGCACAAAAGCTGTGCTATCTCTGTCTAAAGGAGCTTGCAATCTAAATAACTATGGTAAGAGGATCTTCATTTTCTGCAGCCTGTGTAGCTGTTGACATTTGCACAGAGAAGATACAAAATGCCACCAGGTTGCAATTAATTAGGAAATTCTCATCTTTTAGTGAGACTTTTCGTCATCTTTGTGTAAATAATAAGGGAACATGCAGGGCAGTGTGGGAACAATGTTTTATATTTGAAGTGTATGGTGAGATTTTAGTTTTGCAGCACACTTACAGCACGGGGAACAAGAAATGTGAGGATGCGATCATACCATGTTATCCTGCTGTTCGGTTGCTTAGTGCCATTGCAGCCTTACTACTGCAGGCTGTGATTTTTGTCAGCTGTTAAACTGAATTGAACTTCATCTGTTTTGGATGACGGGACACCCAGGGCAACTCACAGTGAAGACAGTAGGAGCCCCTCAGTAGGAAATGTTGTTCTCTTTCGGGACTGGCCCAGCTTGGTGACGCTAGTGATAAAGTGCTGTTTAACACAAGTGGTGGGATCCGGCATGGCGGATGAGCTGTGCGCGACTTGCAGTGCTTGGACAGCAGAGGCTGGCCCTTGCGTGGCCCAGGATAGCAGCTGGCACTCTTTCAGCTCTGCTGCCGGTATTCCCGATGGCCTGCAGGGAGACGAATCCCTACCCGCACTGTGTGTTTTCCATTCCCCCTGGGACCACCCTGGTAGAGATAGGGCTGTCTGCAGGGACAGCTTTCACCCAACTTAAGTGTCAGCTTCCCTCCCACCCCCTGGAAAGGAATTCTCTACCTGCCGCTCGTGCCCAGAGTCCAGACACTTCCCTGATTAAACCTTTCCCTCCAGCAGGACCGTGATGAAAGGAGTTCTGTACATGGGATTTCCCGTTAGGTAAATCCCCCTTGCCACTAGCTAAAAGCTTCACCCTAGGAGAGTGGTGCTGACTGCCCCCTGGGAAACCGCTCTGTGCCTTTGAAGCATTGAGGCCTGAGGCTCAAGTGGAAATGGAGAGGCAAAGGAGCGTGGATGGAAGTAGCGTTTTCTGCTTTTCAAATAATCCAGGTAGACAAGGAGGCCCTTTACTAACTGCCATTGAAATACTTTGTGTGCAGCTGTGGGCTATTCTGATTTTCAGGGTAAATATCAATCAGAAAACATTTTTTTCAGGGGCTGACCCTGTGTAAATGGCCAATGTATGATGGAGCGATCCCTCAGGTAGTGTTAGTTTGCATGCTCTGCTCTTCCAGTATGTACTCAGATTTTATCAGGTTAAAGTCATTGCTTGCACTTGTGTTAGCAGGTGTCCTATTTTTCTTAACATGGCTTTGTCTCAGACCCCTTTTTCAGAGCATACAGCACAGTTGTCAGGGTTTGTTTTCATCAGGGTTGGGCTCATTTATGTGAAGGAATAATCTGTGGGGTACTTACTCATTATACAAAATTCTCACACTGTCCTAATAAATTTGGTCCTAACTTAGTGTGCATAGTTAAAAAGGATCTGAACATAAGCTGAAAACAAATAAACCTTGGCCATTCCTTCCTACATGTACCATGGACATATTAATTATTGCTGCAGGCTGTGTTTGCCACTCATGCTCTGGTAAAAGTGCCCATTAAATGTAAGACCTGCAAGCTCATATTTTTTAAGTATTAATATTAAACTTTGTCTTGTGCAGTCTGGAGCAGCATTTTACTCAACTGGAGATTTTTCCTTGGGCTACCGGTGACTCTCTACCAGCCTGTGCATTTCTACCCTATTCTTAGCCTTGTTCATAGTTCTGATAGAACGGATGTCTAAAGCAATAGAAGTGAAAAGACCAAACCAGATGTTGGAAATGGAGGATGTTTCAGGCATGTGCTTACCTGTGCATGGACTTTTTTAAAAATACATTTGAGAGGCACAAAATACATTTGAGAAGAGGAAAAACAGTGTCGTGTATTATCCACATTCTATACGAAAACACTATATCAGAATGACAAAACTATGGACCCAATTTCCAATGTGGCCTCAAAGTTTGCCTGCTGGCTGGAGGTCAGCTGGGTTATAGGGTTGTTCGACTTAGATGACAGATAAAATCCATATGCCTACCAAAGGGGGTGAAAGGGGAAAGAACAATTATTTAGTTTCCTAAGTAAGCAGTGAGGACCCAGAAATTTCATTTCCAACTGTGTCACTGAGTCAGCATACGTTCTTAGTGCAGTCATAAGGTTAACACTTCAAAGAATGTCCATTCGTTTTGAAGGTCTCAACATCTGAAAAATTGTAGACTTTTTTTCTTGGAAGTGCCATAAACTTTAAAAACTGCTACTGGAGCAAAGGTACCAAAGCACCCGGTACTTCACTTATGGAGACATCTGCAGTTAGAATGCCCCTGATCCCCAAGATTTCCAACATCAATAGACATTTTCAGAATGTTGCCTTTATCTTCTCTGGATATGGTTTTCATCCTGTGCAATTGGACATAGTCATGCCTTACAGTTTACACAGGTATTGCAATGTATGATTAGTGTACAGGAATGCTTTTTGATCCTTGAATGATGTGTTTTCCAGATAAAATTTAAGGTGGTGTTTACTCTATCAAAAGCTTTGATGAATCTGTTCTTCATAGACTGCCCCAGTCTCCATTCCCAAGAATAATTGTGTAACTGCTTTTTTCAAGGAAGGTGTTTACGCTAGTGGTGCTTAGACTAGGACAGTACTCCTGGCTCATCCTCGTTGTCATGTGGAGATGCACTGGAAGTTAGGGATTCACAGCGTTACGCTGTGGACAGTATTTCCTTGCTCTGCCCAGACATTTAACGTTGTGGTATCACAGGTGTGGGTATCCCAACTCCAGAGTTGAAGAGGAGGGAAGTTCTTAGCTTGGCATTGTTTGTCAGCCTGTTTCAATGGAATTTCTCCAATTCACAGTGTCAGCAGTGAATGTATTATACAGAAAAGTATTAATAATAAAAATGTATTACATCTGTTTAGACTCTTAAAAAAAAAATCCTGTTGCTTTACTTGTAAGTGTAAGCATGGTCTTGAGTCCCTGGCTGGCTGCCAGTTTGTCAAATTTGTGGCATAAGCCAGAGGTCATAAAAGTCAAGAGAAAGATTTCCAGTTGGGCCCTGGTTTTGCACTGGAACAACATAACAACATTACTGTGTTTGATTACTCTCTTATATTATACCAGCATTTGTAAGATCAAAATCAGGCCTACCTTTCAATCTGAAGTTTATTTTCCCTAGGAAGGCTCCTGTGACTAGAATCTGACTTGTGTAAAAGGAGGGTGTTTGTATGGATGTGAACCCAAATACAACTGTGGAAATGGAAGGGACAGAGAGTCCAGTGTTACATTTAGCAAATGCTTGTGTCTGCTAAGGTGTTAGTGTTCATGCAGGTTGTAACTATTTTCTGCTTCATTTTTTCTGAAGCTGTGGTGGAAAAAAGTGGTGTCTTGAGTCATTCTCCTGTTTATCACCATCAGATCAAAGGGCACAGAATTAGGTTGTGTTTTCACAGAGGAGATCGATGCTGACACACAGCTGTCCTTTCCTCCTCCTGAGCACATCAAGACTGAATGTTTTGCAGATTGCAAGCTTGGCCCGCTGGTTAGGAGTCTGAAATAAAGCTTCTATTGTCTTGAGTGTTTTGGTGTTTGCTCTAAAGAAATCATCAACCTTGGTTGTTTATTTTTTCTTCTGCAGGAAAGGAGGGGGGGATGGGGTAGTCATCCATACATCTGTTTGCAATCCTAGCTTTAAAAGTCTAAAAATAACAAGCCCCACAGTCCACCCAAAAACTGTGTTTGCTGTCACTCTTGAACAAGGGACAATGTACACTTCAGAATCAGTTTATCTTAAAAAATTGTACAGACTGACAAAAAAGTCAGTGGTGTTGTCTACCACTTTAATATATATATATAAAAGTATTTTTAGACATCTGTACAAACACAAATACTTACTTCTGACACGGCCAGAACACTGCTATTTAAATTCCTACTTTTTCTTTCATCTCTTGTTCTGATCCTTCAGAGGATTGAATTGCATGTGAGAAACCACTGAAATAATTCTGTGCTGATATGAAAGGTTAAAGCAGGTTATCTCAGAGACAGGGCGTGTGCTCAGTTTTTCTGCACACAAGGCAAAATTAGCTTAAAGCATGACAAATCTTTTGCAGGGCAACCCAGTGGGCTGTGGTCTATATATGACATCAGTTAAGGTTTCTACCATGGGGTCTACGTGGAAATATTGATAGCTAAGCTGGAATGGTAGAGATGGCTTCAGGACCGACTAGATGCTGTGGTATCTGTGACCCTAAAACTATTGCTAACCTACAACATTGCTGTTATGATTTATGTAATGATAGAGCAACAGCAGAGATCTGTAACGGGGAGGGAAGATGTGTATGTATGTGTGTCTGTGGTCCCCTTTGAATTTCCAGGGATTTAGTTCCTTTTCCTCTGGTGCGTAGAGGTGTTTACAGAACCATAAAGACAGCCCATATTAAGAGCTGAGGAGGCAGCTGTAGCACATGAATAGACACTTGTTTGCCTGTATTTATATACATGAATATACATAAACACAAAAATCCACATCATACTTATAATTAAATTAGATATTCAGTGTTAAGATTCCCACAGTGTCCATTTGTAGGCATGAAAAGGCTTATTTTCTCTGGATCTGCTTATCTCCTTTTTCTTTTTTTTTCCTTTCTTCATTCATTTTAGGCCCTTCAAAGCCTCCTAGTGCAGGAGAATCCGAAGCACAAAAAGCAGGATTGCCTGACTGGAAAGGTCATATCACTGTTATCTCTGGTTAATTTGGTTTGGGTGGAAAAACTGCTCACAGAGTAGTATTGCTATCAGGAGTTGATTTGGAGTCTGTAGATGGGGATCCCTGTCCAAACTATGTAGGTTGCAGGGTCTCTTAATTCTTCTATGCTATGATGCTTAGAGGCACACTAGTCTCTTTTAGAGAATATAGATACCTCCATCATCTCCAATGACAGAAGCTGGTTTAGTTGGAGAAAGCAGTATGAGGCCCACATGAAGACAGAGAGAACCTTAAATTCTGAAGGGGGAGGGAAGGCTCATATGGTTTTACGCACCAGAGGAAATCCCCTGTGGGAATCAGTAGGCTGTCTTTATGAACTCATGAATTTTGTTCATTTTTTAGAGTTCTCTCACAAGTCTCACTGGATTAGTTGCTCTTTGCTAAAATTCCTGGGGCACGTTTCAGTCTGTTCTTTCTTAATTTCCTCAAGCAAGCTGGTGATTTTTCTTGTTTATTTAAATCTTTCTCTCTCCATGTCAGGATAGTTTCTTCCCTCTGTAGCTGTTGAGCTACGCACAAGGTTGGATGATTACTCAGAACTTCCTGGAAAGCCTTTTGTTTGTTTTAGACAAAAGTACTCAGGAAGTTCCTCAGATCTTCCAGCAGAGCTGTACTGGCAGCCGCCTTCCGATCCTCCGACTGCACTCACTGCATTTTTTTGGAAGACAAGCTGAAACCATTTTTAGTCCAGTACTAAAACCAGGCCATGTCAACGTTGTTCCATATATTTCAAATACTGAGACAGTTTTTGAGATCTCACACACCTCAGTTAATACAAAAAATGTGTCCTTGCTCACCGTGATGGCAATGTGACAGGTTTTTTTTGTGTTCTCCACCAAGCATGCCATCTTCAGACTAGCATGTTCCAGCTTCAGGTACAAATTTGACTCCTTTGTACCTCACCTCCCCTTTCTGCACACAGAATTTCAGTCTGACTCAGTTGGTGAGGCTTCACCCTGCTTCAGCCACTTTCTGCAAGGCACAGGCTCAAGCAGCTAAATGTACATACACTAAAGAAGATAAAAGGGGGGGGTGGAACCAAATGCAAACTCAAACGGCTTGGCACATGGATTCTTTTTAGCCTCACAGCCCCTGGTGGCTCATTTCAAAGCACTTGAATCTATACAATTAGGCTGAATGTTTCCTGTGATGTGGGGTGATGGAGCAATCATTTTAACGTATTTATATCTTAGTGCTATATACTGCTCTCGCAGCCCTCTATGAGCTGAAGCATGCTGATACAAATAGGGGAGTAGTGAGAGACTGTTGTGTGTACTCTGTGTGTAAAGTTTTAGTTCTCCCAACAGCCGTCATGCACGGGTATTGGCAGCTCCTTCCTGCTTCTGCACCTCCGAGTTCTCCACACCTACACGATGAGATGTCCGTGGGAGGGAGGCCTACAAGCTGTTGAATTCAGCTGTTGCTTTAGAAGTGATAACTCTCTGTAAACAAGGCCAGCCACTACCAATGTGAAAGTGCTACTGATGTGGCTAAATTAGTTCAGAGACTACTGGTGCGTGAGAGCACCAGTCTTTAATCAATATAAGTTCTGTTGGCATCTTAACTTCAGCCACCATAATTGTACAACAGTTAAAAAATTGATTATGAGGGCACCACAGAAGGGGCCTGTACTGACTTGGTTTCCCTGAGCTGGTCCAATATTGCTGTTGTAGATGAAATCATTTTGCAATCAGCTCTTTAGCTTGCAGCCTGTGTCTGCATCCCCTCTCCAGGAAAAACAGCGGGAGGGGAGGAAGCTGTTGGTGCTGAGGCCTGTGCTCAGCTTGAACAGCAGGACTTGGCGGTGAGATGGACTCCAAGGTGTTACCATTCTGGCAGCCCTGAACTTCACCAGGGGCTTATGCATCTGAAGGAGCCGGGTGAACCCCAGAATAGACTCTAATGATTTCCCTGAAAAAAGAAAAACAAAATAAAACCACAAAAAACCGAAACACCCTGAAGTACACATGCCTCTGCTACAGGAACCTTTGCTCTTCAGCCAGGTGAATCTCACTGTTGAACAACATTTGGTGGAACCTAATCCAAACCATTTGGGGATGAATTGCTTTCCAAATTACTGAGACTTTGTATGTCTGCTCTTTGGTAGTGGTTTACACGTGTTTGTTCTTTAGATACACCACTGATTTGTTTGGGTCTTTTCCTCCACAGAGAGTCCTGACAGAAGACAAAGCAAGACAAAATAGCTTTATGTTCAGCTCAATGAATTCAATTCAGCTGGTACTGGAAGAGTGAGGTTTGTTTCTGTTTGTCCTCCCAGCATGCTGAGAAGGCCCGCTTTGCAGACAGGTGAGACTAGGCAGAATGTAAGTACAATTTATCATTCCTGTTGTTTTATTGTATCAGGAAACTGAGAAACTTGGTTTTGCAAGTGGTTGTTGCTAATTCTAGATCCCCGTCTTTTCTCTGTGAAAGCACATCTTGGAAATTTGTTCCAAAGTGGCACATAATACTGACTTATATTGAAACTGTAGTTTACTGCCTCTGACAAAGTATTAGTCAAGGCTGAAATGATGAGAGCTGGTAGCACTAAGCATGCTGTGCTCTTTAGTGCTCGAAGGTCACCAAAACTGGGTCACAACTGGTGCTCATGGAGAGCTTTCTTGGCTTACAGTGCATGAAGGCAAATTCAGACTCTACTTGGCAGGTATCTTTATCATTGAACCTGCAGGTTTTGGATTATAGGTGCCATTTAAATAAAATAATCTTGAATTATTATTGCAGCAAATAAAATTTGTATGTCCTCTGTCTTTACGAAATATTTGTGCCAAATTATAGTCGTTTATAGCTATTTCAAAATTGTATCCAAGCCCCACAAATATGTTCACAAAGCTCATGAAAACTGTAGCCAGTTAACACTAATTGCTTGAGGAAAAAAAAAATAAAAAATGCTCGTTTCAACCTTTTAGTGCAAAATTTATAGCGTTCTTTTTGTTGGACGAGTTCTAAATCTTTCTAATGTAAGACACTGTAACTTTCATTTTTATGCATAGAAGAGCATGACGTTCTTCTCTAGTTGAGCTTTTTAACATTAATGCTTCTGAAATTGTGGTATTATTATTATTTTGGTTCCTTAATCAGAAACTGGCCAGACATTAGCATGCAAACATGACAATATTTCTGTAGTGACAGGAAAATGATGGATGGTCAGACCACGCAAGGCCTGTTGTGACCATCATGCACATCAGGAGCAAGTCTGGCAGAAAGTAAGAAACAGATTACATCCTGGACGAAAATACACAATGGTTGTGGATGCCTATATTTTGCTCCTGCATTTGTGGTGTCTAAGAGCTCAGAAGTCAGTTGTGTACAGGCACTCACAGGCTTTGGTCTATCTTTGTTATGATTGCCAATACTATCTCCATTTTTGAGAAGGGTTTGCACACATGCAAAAGAGGAGGAGAGGAAGAGGTTGCTGAGTCTTGCATATAGTAGGACAGGAGAAAGTCTGCCAACTCATTTCAAATGGGCCAGTTCACAGTCAGACACTGGAAGGTTACAACTTCATGTCTGCTGATAGGGATTGGATTCAAACAGCAGACCAGAGATGAAGCAGTTTGCTTTCCTTTACTAGTTCCCTTCATTCTTTCAACTTTTGCAGTCTCTCTTTCCTAGACTTGATTAAAATAGTCACACAACATGTTTGTGGCTAAATGAATATGTATGAAGTGTGAACTACTTGTTTAGCAACTGAGCAATTAGTTATGAAAATTGCCTGCAGGAAACATTTTCTACCTAGGCAGCTCTGCTTATGCTGTGTTTTTTGTTTTTTCCTTTCTGCACCCAGTTCCTTCCCCCCCACCCCAATTTAATTCTCAATAAGCGATCCTGCAACTAGGTATCCACTCAATTTGTAAGAAGCAATCTGTTTATTGTATCTGTAAATCAATAAGGATGGATTGTTTGTTCAATAAATCTTGTGATCAGCCACTGTGTAGTTTAGTTGCCTAACAAATGCTAGACTGAGCTTCTTTCTTACCTGGATGTATGTTTAATGTTTTTTGAAATTATTAGCATATTGCCTACCTTAAACACAACTTCTTTCCACACACAGTCTATGAGTATTACTGCAAATAACAGAAGCTCAATGTTTCCATGAGTAGTAACCACTCATCTTCAAGTTCCTGGAAAAATAGCCAGAGAGAAATAAAGGAGGCCAGAACAAATTACAACTGGGAATTCATGAGTATATCTGTGGATATTATTTTCCTGTTGTTCTGCTATTCTTAGAATTTCACATAGTCTTATGCTTTTAAGACAGAACAAACTTAATGAGACAGAAGGACAATGGGAAATGCCTAACAGCTTTGGTGATAGAAACATGATCTTCTCTAGTTCAGATTCCAAGTGATTTGTTTGGCTTATATTTGAACAATCGTTTGATTTGTTTCATTAGAAGACTAAGGTTATAAAAGAGTAATTGCTGAATGCTTTACTTCCAAAGGATAGGCTAATGCTTCCCAGAAAGTCTTGGAGATCTAGCAGTTCAGTACTAATAGTAATAGCCATGTGTTTTATAATCTTTCCTAGACAGTATGTCAATCTAGGGTGCAAGGAATTCATTAAAATGGATCTCAAGGAATGGTAATAAATTAAGCTAATTTCCCCAAGTCGAGTCTGTTTTGCCCTTGATAGTAATTGTTGAGTGACTTCCCTGTCCTCATCTTGACCCACGAGCCTTCCGTTACATTTTCTCTCCCCTCTCCAGCTGAGGAGGGGAGCGATAGCGCGGCTTTGGTGGGCTCCTGGTGTCCAGCCTGGGTCAACCCACCACAGAGTGCCAGGCTTGCTCCTGATATGCATGCAAAAGTTGCAAAAAAAATCAATACTGAACTTTATTTGGAGGTGCAGATGGGCAAAGATACGTGCCTAATTCTAACATTTAAGCTCACTTGCTTTCCAGATTTCCATTCTTTGTGCTTTACTCTGTCAGGTAGGGTGAAAGGATTAGATTTTTCAAAACCATGGGTGAGGTACAAGGGGTAGACTCTGCAGTCCTTTTCTGTGTGAAGCGGAGTTTTGGAAATCTAGCAGTTGCTTAACACTCCCTAGAATAATGATTTGCTGTTTCCTGTAGTTATTCATCTATTTCTTCATTTTTGTCCTGTGAATCTCCAGATCTCATGGAAATGTATCTGAGGGCCGTTCTTTCTTCTTGGACTATTCTGGCACAGACATTATGCTGTCAAACAGCTGATTTGATTAGCAGGGGCAAAGAGCATCTCTAAATTTACTGCGTGGGCTTTTTAACAGAGACTTGCCAGCCTACTTTTGTGCAACTAAGACATTTGATTCATTCTGCCACTCAGTGGAACTGCCTCATCTTTACCGTGTTTGACATTTAACAGTTCAGTTGAATTTGCCCAAAGCGGGGGGGAGGGGGGGCAACTAAAATGGATTTTTCTGCTAAATTAAAACACAACTTTAGCTGGAACAAGTCATTGCCAAGATGCAGCAGCTGTTACTACTTACCCTGCTTAGGAGAACAAGCAGCAGAGACCACGGATATCATTTAGGTAAAGGAAGAGAGGTGGAGCAGCCTGTTGACCTTGCAGGCTCACCATTGATACTCAAATCTAGAGTGGGCTTGAAATGGCATTTGCTTTAGCTCTGCTGCCTTGGAGAATCATCAGACGTGACAAGAGCAACTGAAGGAACTGTGCTGAGCTGAACTCAGATCCTCGCAGTGAAGCCACCTCTCAGCTGGAGGTGCTGGCGTATGCTCTCCTGGATTGCTGCTTTCCAAACACTTCCCCAGCCATGTTTCCATTTGTTCACGTGGCAAGTGTCTCTGACCAACCCTGTTAAAGTTTTGTGAGGGCTTTTTGAGGCTAGTTTATTATCAGAGAGGTTTTCTTGTTGAGGGTCCTGTTGCCAAGGAGGTAAGGAATTCTTAAATCCCTTTTCCATCTGTATGGAGATCATTTGCATCACCAGTTGTTGCCTACCCTCTCAGAGAACATTTCTTATTGTTTCCATGGCCTGGACTAGGAGCTTAGTTTTATTTGTCATACTTATAATTGTTACAAAGCACTTTTATGATGCTTTTTAGTAGAAAGAGAGGCTTTGTCTTTCTACAGAAAGGCATTTTCTGTGTTTGACTCCACATCCAGTAACTGGAGCTATCTGAGCAAAGAATAAAACTATCAGTTTGACAGTTACCTTTTCCATCAAAGCCAATTATATCTGCTTTTGAGTAAAGCCCTAAGTTTTCTTTTCGATTTTTCAACTAAAACCACATTTCTTAAGTTAAAAATCTGGGTTTTTTTTCACTTTTTGACAAAAACATATAGGAAACCTGGATGACACAACTTCTTGCATGTTTTTGTTTGTTAGCCAAAGGACAGAGGTAGAAAAAGAAGCAACGTTATTTGCTCACTATTTTAAGAAAGGTACGCTAAACTTCAAGAATGACAGGATCAATGCGGGGCTGTCTTGGTTATAGACTGCTTGTACTCCCTTCCTTACCTGTTCTGAGACCAGACATGTTACTGTTTCTTGAGTAAATAGGGATATTAATGTAATTTAATGATTTGTTTATAGATCCTAAGAATAAGGAATACCATCCTTAGAGGAAGTACAACCTGGCAGTAAGCCAGCATGCATTAAAGAATGAAGTCTACTGGAGGGATGGGCAGTGTCCCAAGAGGCCTCAGTAATTTCATGTAACGTATTATACCAACACTACCACCTACAGGAGTTCAGCAAAAGGGATAGAGACCTTTACAAAATGCAAAATAGAACAGAAATCAAGGCTATTCCACTATGGTCTGACCTTCCTTAATATCCAGCATTTGGGGGTAAATCCTTAGCTGTGTCAGGAACTGTTAAGACACAGTTCTTGACTAATGAATCCAAACATTTCTGTGGGAAGCCATACTTTGTGAAAGGCATCCGTTGTTACATTGTAGCCCAGTGTGCTAGAAATTTCCACTCTCTCTTTCTTCAGGTTTTAAGAGTGAGCATGTGTAATTTAAATTAAACCCTCATTAATGTCCATAGATCTGCGCATCTGCATAGATATGCACATCTGCATAAAAACTTGGCTTAGGTCAATGTGTACATTACTATTTTTGGTTTATGTATAGGTATATGACAGTACCAGTATTTCGGTCTGTTTGTAGTTGTATTACTTGCACAGATGTTGTATATATCTCATTGCTTTTTAGTAAGCTGCTGTTAAGCCAACACAAACAGAAATGTCTGAAAATAGATGAAGGGGATTTAAAAGAAAATACGTCATCACTTGTGGTATCTTTCAGTTATCCTGGACTTTGAGGGATTCTGTTTCCAGTCATCCTCTACCATTGCTTACACTATTTCAAATTATTTACTCAAAGAAAGGAAATTGTGAAGCCATAGCTTTGCAAAGTTATTTACACTGAATGAATGGCAAGTTACATTTCCTCACTTTATCACTTTCTTGTTGGTCACTGCCAAGCTGAGAGAGATGACCCATAAATGGCAGACAAGTATAAATTTGCATCTTTAAAATAAAGGAGTACTAAGCATTCTTGTCCTGGGCAGTAAAGCACTTAAAATGGTGCTCAAGGTCAGTGGATTACAGTGAAGCATAGCTAGAGAAAAGTGCTAGACATAATATGTAAAAGCCAAAGTTGCTTAGCACCCTGTGGAATCCACTTTTAAAATGCACCAAAATGGCAATTAGATCATCCCCATCAAAATTATCAGCGAGAAATAAATGTATTGAGAGTTGTTGTGGTGGCTTCTATTCTGTGTTGTCTCATATCCTCATTGGCATTTTAATTTCCTCTGCCAGCTAGCAAAAACTCAAGTTTCTGAGGTTATACCTATGAGATTTGCTCCAGGTGCTCTGTGTGTGTGTGTGTTTATATCCCCCAAACTTTCTTGGAGTTTTGTTCTTGTTTTTACAGAAAAATGTCAGGCTCGGTCTATTGATAGTGTCATCTCTGGAGGTAGTCGGGTCATATCTGCAAGCCTGACTTCGAAGCATTTGGCCTAAGTAGGAGAACACGTAGGACAGGGCTCCTGGTGAGCGTGGTGACAGTGAGGCAGAGAGAGAAACCTGAGGAGCTTTACTTGCTTGGTGACTGTTGTAGGCAACTGCCCTTCCCAGGTGGCTGGGGCGTTTTCAGTGCAGGCACTGCTGAGAAAGAACATTCTGTTTAGTAAAAGGAAGTTAAAGGCACCCAGGGAAATGGGGCAAGAAGGCAATTGATTTGAGTATTTAATTCACAACCTCACCTCTTTGTTTTCTTTAGCTCTTGTAATCTAACAATGCTGCCTTCAGATGTGTTTTCTAGTTAAGGAGGTGAAATCCTGAGAACTTTTTAAAAAGTGAACTGTGGAAGGAGGCAGTAAAAATCTGCTCATGGAGGAGATGGACAGCAAAACTCAGGGGCTGAGCTGAGACGCAGAGTCAAAACTCATAATAAACCATTAAAATAGAGAAGTAAAACTGACTTGCCCAGAACTGTTCAGCAATACTTCCTGTTGGCTCTGAGAAGAGCATTGATACCAAGCTATAGAATACAAGGTCATCATATCTGTAAAGGAGTCTTGAATAGCTGCAGTTAGCTGCAGGGTGTCGTATAAGCCTACTTTCACGCTACACACAAAACTATTGCTGTGAGATATTTGAGGAGTTCTCGGGAGGCTCTCCTGTGAGCTCTGAGCAGTAGCATTTGGGAAGCCTGTCTTAATTAGAATTTCAGACAGAAGCAGACAAAAAAAAAAAAAAAAACAAAACACCCAACCAAACCAAAAAACCAAAGGCGTGAAAGAGAAAGAAAACCACTGAAACAATTGTGTCTGCAAAGTCAGACATCCAAAAGGTCACAGTTTTTGGTTCTTCCCAGTGTCCCTTGGGTGTTTAGCCCTAGTATTTTCACAATCTTCTCTATATTAAACATGGTAAACCACTTAAGACACTTAAGATGAACAGTGCTACTGTTAATTTATCTGTCCTTGGTGTTGGAGGTTAAGCTTCAGGTTGACACATTACTCTATAATGTATCATGGATTGAAATGTTCTGATAAGATAAAAGATAAAAATCAATATATTTACTCAAAATAATTAAAACTGAGCAGTAGAATAATAATAACCTTGGAAAGTCATCATGAAAGTTTACCATTCTCTGAAAATGATCTCCTCCTTTGCATTTCCCACAATAGAGCAAGTGTGGGTTTTTAGGGAGGGGGATAACTAACTCCTCCTCTTGGCTAAACAGAGTGTTTGAGTCCAAAATACCCCTGTGCAGACATCATACACTGCATGAGAGTACCTCATGTTTGAAAGTAGTTGAATTGGGCATGTCTTTCTATAGATATTTTACAAGTTTACAAAATACACAAGGGTCCTTGCATTTGTGTCAGTACTTACACACAGTATGTTTTGCTTTGGGAAGACAGCTGACACATTCTGCTTCTGGTCAGACGTTTGCAGAATCAGAGCTGAGTAGGCTTTTTGATTTCTTTTTTTGTGTATAATTACAGTAGGTGAAAGCATGGGATACCAGCTCTATGCATGCTTTATTGTTTCATAAGAAAAAAAAACAAAAAACAAAAAAACCTGAAATATAGTTGTCAGTCCTTATTCAACTACCTCTGTTTAGATTGTAAGAATGAGTTAATAAAATACATGGTATTCCTGAAGTCTCTCAAACTGGCTTTAAAATCAACTATCAAACCACTCTCCTTCCTCAACACGTTGTGGGCTATTTAGTCTATTTGCAAATGTAAATGCACTATATTTATTTTATTGACCTCTAAACCACTGAGCTTTGTAGATGGGACCTTACAAAGTATCATTTTCTTTCTATGCTGATGAGAAACTCATCCATTGGCCCCAGCATGATTTTGCAGGTGAATCTCAGCAAGGGACGTCACAAAGATTCAGAGTAGACCTGACAGTCTGCCTGAGGGAAGGCCAGTGCTTCTCTTACAAGACCCATTACACTGAAGTGATCCTAAATGTGACACTATTGTCCCTTCTGTACCTCTTTGTCTTCAGGCCTGCCTTTTGCCAGAACTTTGAGTTGGCTTCCTTATGCTGGACAAAACCAGTAAGGGAGAGTCTGAGTGATAGTTAAGGATTTTTTTTATAGATCCTGAGGAAATATTGCTGGAAAAGGAATGGTGACAAAAAGTGCCGGCAGTTTCTTAGAAACACAAGCTCCAGACAGTTCACAGGGAGGAAGTTCAGGAACTGACTCAAAATTGTGAATTTAGAGAGTAACCTAACTCTCCAGCAGCTTGCCTGACTTCATTTCCAAGGCCTGCTGTTTCTGTGTAAACCTTTGTGTCATATAGATGAACAGTGAAATACCAACTTTTCCTAAGTTTTCCAGGCAGGAACACCTTTCATACCAACATTAATTAAGTAACGTGACACATGACCTGGTGAGCACAACATAGGACCTTGTCATGCATCATCTGCTCCACAGAAACAGTCTGCGCACGCCGCAATCCTCAGCATCCATCGGTAAGTGACAGATGACTGAGGCAGCCTGGCCCTACCTGCCAGAAGTGAGGGGACCCTTGACTTGCTACAACTAAAAGCCTTCGTGTGGTCGGTTACTAACCAGCTGCTGGTGCATGGTGCCTTGTGCACGTGGCAGAGATCTGATACATCTTTAGCCTGAATTTTGTGTGTGGCAATGCAAAAGGTCCAATGCTTGATGAAACACTTAAAAGATGGCTCATGACCAATGTGTTTGGTTTCACCAAGTTATTAAGTTTTGATAGTTTCATTTATAAAGTGTGAACGGTATTAACAATGGTGTGGGTTTGGTGAGGATGTTGTTTCTGCCAGCTTTACATTGCTGTGAGGCTGATTACATCTATATGGTTAGATTAATTCCTAATTTACACAAGAGTGAGATCAGAATCGGGCAGCCTCGGTGAGATTAAATGGTGTATCTAGTAATTACGTGCTGGTTTTAAATAATATGTAGATACTGACTGTATATGGCAACTACGTGCTGTATGTGTCAATTAGCAAGACCTATTTATCTGCCGATGCTAAGAGAATGCAGAAAGAATTAAAAGGTAGTTTGCAACAGTACTAATTCGCTTGCTGCTCATTATTGCAGCTCATAAAGAAGTTGATTTGCATACTAGATATATTCCTGATTTGTATTTTAAGGTTATTTTACTTCCTGTTATGGTTGTAATGCAAATGACCTTTATCTATTGAGGAATACACTGTCCTCTGAAAAAAGGCTGGAAGGCATTCTTTTGGAAAGGTGGGGTGCAGGTAACGTTTTGCAATTGCTGTGCTTTCTCTGTTCTCACTTTTTATTATCAGTGAAAGTGAAAGCTCTTCTTAAATCCGAATGTATAGCTCTCTGATGCACCCACCACAGCAAACTCCCTTTAATAGCAGCTGAATTCCTTTAATTGAGTCTTCCAGAAGACCAGCTCCAGGCAGACAGCAGGGGGGAAATATATTGCATCAGTGGTCTCACTGAAGTTGACTTCACTGGAGCAAATAGAGTAAGACTGGACTAAGAAGTAGAGTTACAAGTGTTTGGGGAAAAACTAATAATCCCCCAAACTAGGAATGAGTATTCAGGCAACCTTAGCTGTAATTATCACACTGTTCTTAGCTATAATGATGTTGGGATTTATGTAACACTTTTCATATGTGAATTGCTCATCAGATTGCTAATTATCTCGTAACATAGAGAGTTCTTTGCCTGAATGTGGCTGCAAAAGAGTGTGAGGATCTTTCCAACAATCACACATACAGGCAGATATTGTAATTTTCTTTTCATCTTGTGTCCTTAGGAGATGATGCTTTTGTGACTGCACCATGCATCTGTATCTGTTGGCCTGCCTAATAATGTCAGATCATTTTCAGCCAAATATGACAGAGCACTAGAGGTCCAAAAGATTCAAATCTCCTAAACATTTTAGGGAAATACAACACTAAATACAGGAAAGAGACTCAATCACTATTTCCACTGAGGGAAAGGCTGCAACATTTCCCATTTTCTATGGGACACTAAAGAGTTCACGTGATAGACAGGGAAACAGCAGGAAACTCTTCAGTCAGTTTTCACCTCCTTAGTCACAAGAGAATCCATCCACAAGACAAACAGTGATAGGAAGCCAGGTTTTGTTGCTTGTAATATGGTAGGGGAAGAGTTAATTCCGACTTCCTGTAAAAACACAGTGATTCTGAAGTAGCTCCCTTCCTGGGAACAAGCAGAGATGAGAGAGGCAAGAAGACAGAATTCAGCCTCCACTTTTTCAAGCTTGCGGTAAATTGCTTTCCTTGTCATCCAAGATGGGTATCATGAAATGAATTGAGACTCTGGAAAAAATCATTTAAACAGACATTTTCCTGGACTTGTGAACGTTCAGCTGATACAGCTGTTCCCTTACAATTTCAGTGTCAACAAATGGAAAGTCACTGTTCCCATACTTGCAGTCCTCCGACCCAGGGGACCAGGCAGCCCAAGGTCTATCAGTATTATTAAAGACTGAGGCAAAAAACGCATTCAATGCCTATGCTTTTTCTTCATCCCTATTAGTCAGGTGACCATCTTCAACAAGCATATCAGTTCAATGTTTCCTTTAGACCTCCTCTTACTGTTAATATACTTTAAAAACCCCTTCTTGTTACCTAAAACAACACTGGCTGGTTTCAACTGTAATTGAGCTTTAGCTTTTTGTGTCTTCTCCCTGCATGTACCAACCATGGCTCTGTAATCTTCCTGCAAAGACTGATGTTGCTTCCAGAAATCGTACAATTTCTTTTTCCTCTTGAGCTCCACGAGGAGTTCCCTGTTCAGCTGGTCTTCTGCCCTGCTCACCTGACTTACAACACAGTGGAATTGCCTGCTCCTGTGCTTCTAAAAGGTGGTTCCTAAAGACTGACTAGCACTCATGGACCCCTAAGCTCTCAAAAGCCGATTCCCAGGGTACTCTGCTAAATAGCTCCCCTAATAGCTTAAAGTTTGGTCTTCTGGAGTCCAGGGTAGCAACTCTGCTGTCCTTTTTTCTCATTACACTGAAAATTTTAAACTCAATCATTTCATGTTCACTGTGCCAAAGCCAGCCACCTACCATTACATCCCTCATGAGTCCTTCTCTATTCACAAACAGGAAGTCCAGGAGGGCATCTTTCCTAGCTGGCTCACTGAGTATCTGTGACAAGAAGTTATCTGCTACAAACGTGAACAATTTCCAAGGCCTGCTTGTCACAGCAGCATATTCCCGGTTCATGTCTGGGAAGTTGAAATCTCCCATAAGGACAAGGGCTACCGATCCTGAAATTTCTCCTAATTGCCTGTAGAATAAGTCATTAGCACTTACATCCTGGCTGAACGACTGATAATAGACACCCAATACAACATCTTTGTTTTCCATCCCCCTAATCTTCACCCAGAGGCTCTCAACCACATCATCACTAACTGTAAGCGCTGTACAATCAAGCCTCTCTCTCAAGAATAAGGCGACACCTCCACGTTGCCTGCCCTCCTTTACCAGCCTGTAGCCTTCCATCCCAGCACTCCAATTATGGGACTCATCCCACCAAGTCTCACTAATAACCAATGACATTGTAGCTCTGGAAGCTGACCCATGCTTCCAGTTCATCCTGTTCATTTCTCATACTGTGCACGAGGGTGTGCAGCACTTCAGACACACTCCTGAGCCCTCCGTGCTCCCAGAAGAAATGTAAATGTTCCCACTAGTATTTCCACCTTCAGGCAATGACATGCCAGCCCTTGGCTTGCCTGCTGCAATCCTGTTGGTATCCCCTTCACCCACTGATTTTAGTTTAAAACTCTCTTGATCAGCCCTGCCAGCTTATGCCCAAAGACCCATTTTCCCCATTGTGACAGGTGGGTCCTGTCAGGCCCCAGCATACCTTGTCTCTCAAAGGCTCTTCCATTGTTTAAAAAACCAAAGTTTTGGTGCAGGCACCAGTCCTGGAGCCGGGTATTGATATGCTGGACTTGACTGTTTCTTCTGAAGTCTTCCCCCATTACTAGGAGGACTGGGAAATTAATTTTAATGATGGAGATCTAGCAAGCTTTCTAGACTAAAGAATGATGACTTGAATATTTTTGTCTGTGTATGTATGTTTGTATGTTTTCTCACACCACTTCCCATGAGTTGAAAAGGCTGTTTCTCTATTTTAAAAGTATATGCCAAGGGAGGGTGGAGGGGGGAAGTATGTTGGGGTGTTATTGCTAAATTGTCATCAGAATTTTGTTTCTCAACAAAATTCAAAGAACATTTCTTTAAAAATCCATTCTTATTTTCTTCCTTTAGATTGTCTTAACAGGGTTGTAACAATGAGGAACTCATATAGAGAGTGAGAGAGCAAAAACATTGACATGACAATTTTTCTTTTTTATTTTTAAAAAATCTAAAATCTGGTGCATTTTTTAAGATTTTGATGGCAGAAGCAACAGTCACTAAGTTCATGCTAAAGGAGATTTAAAAACTTCAAAATCTTGAAGAGGCTGAAGTTTTCTTTGGCTTGGGCTTGTATAAGCATCACAAAGTGGTGATGGTGACACTGCAAAGTAATGGGGAAAATGGTAATCTAAAAAGTCAAGCACTTTCAAATACAGTGGTTTTTCTCTCTTGAAGCTTAGGAAAAAGGTGAAATGATACTGCCTTGCTCAATTTCTGTAGTGTCTCTTGGAAACTGAAATAATAAAGATATTCTGAACTTCTCTACAAGAAAAGGAAGATACTTTTTCAATGGAAAATGGTTAAACTCCATTCTACATATTTATGATTGAAGGAGGAGAACAGTGTTAAGGGGAAATGGTCTTAATTGTGGATAAAGTTAATATGAGAAAATATATTAAAACCAAGTGGAAGCTTATTATGTTATGAGCCTGCGGCTGAGGATTTTCTGCATCTGGGACATGGTGTGAGAAGGGCAAGAGAGAACTAATAACCTGTAGATCTGTAAGTTTCTTCGGGGTTTCATTCTCCCAGGCACCTTGTTGGTGCCCGAGGCTCCAGTTTTCTCCTCTCTATTTCACTAGGCCATTCCTGTCGGCGTCTCTGGGTTGCCCAGTTTTGGGGGAGAAAGCAAGCTAAAAGGAAACAAGAAGATGCTGAGACTAGGCAGTAATCCTGCACACTAAGCCATAGTTATTCAGAAATTATCGAGTCAGCTGCATGAGAAATAGCCCAGCGAAGCTGCCCCCGGCAATTTGCCAGGTTCCTGGAAGTGCAGCCGGCAGCAGAGCAGCAGTCCTGGCCCAGGAGAGGTGGTTTGTGGTGTGGGTACAAAGGCAGCTGGTTCACTTTTTCCACTTGTGAGCTGTGGAGTGCTGCGTGGGACACTGCCAGCCTGGTCTGGACCGAGTAACGATAGCTGGAAACTGTGAGGTCTGATTTGGTACAAAACCTGCGCTCGCCTTCGCTGTCACTTCATTTCTTTTTTAGTCACCCAGGGCTGGATTGCTCACGGGAGCCTTGTGCAGTGGTAGATTGGAGGTGTTTCATGAATGCACGTTGAGTTGACCCTGAAAAGTACCGAGTCCTGTGGCCTTCATCCAGCCTAACGCATCAGCACATGTATGAAGTTAAATTTACTGTCCTACTCACTGCTGGAGGAGGAGGTTACATAAAACACTACATACATGTACACTACATAAAATGTAGTGCACAGTAGCTGCACCTGTAAATACAGAGGCAGAGTGGAATTTTGCTCCTTAGACATCTGAGAGGAGATGGACTTCTAGGTGTTTTTCTGCACCAGAAGCCTAGAATAATAAAATATATTATGCCTGCATATTTTACAGCCTTGACCTTTGCTGCTAGCAACTAGCTTTTTTCACCTCCCCTGGCATTTTTCATTAAAGAGGAAACACTACTCTGTTGCAACTTCCTACCCTACCCAGAAGTGTGAAAGCAGCCTGAGTTTTACATGTGAAAACACATTGCACCTGAGGTAGGCCAAGTGTGAGTGGTGACAGTGCAAGAGAGACATGAGGTAAAGCGGCTTATTGTGTAGCCGCAGAGGTGGACACCTTGTGAATTGTTATCGAAGATTCATCACCTGTCTCCCAGCATTAAACAGGCATGCTCTGCACAAATAGCTGGCCATAAATGATTATTAATAGTAATCCACTGTACAGAGTTCAGACATCAATATTAATGAAGTGAAACTTGCAGCAGCTTCTGTGTGAATTAAGTGTTGACCATGGCAGTTGATGTTAATCAGTTGTGACTATCAGTGAGGTCAGATGCATGCAAATGAAAAAGATCTTTCTCAAACTATTGCTTACGGCCTTACAAGCTATTGCATTTCTTTCTGACCTTTACCTTTTCTCACTGTCCAGTTGGTCGGGAGAGTGGTATGGACGGGTCTGCATAAGAGGTCACGTGCCATAAATAGCTACTTCTGCTCTTGGAAAATGATCCAGTATCACCAAGATTGTGTGGTGGAGTGAGGCAAGAGCGCAGGGTGGCATACTGGTGAGGCAGAAATTGTGTATAAATTAGTTGAAGCAGGTTACTTTCTAGGAAGTTTGAACTTGTGAAAATGTAGATCTCGGTGGATATACGGTTCAAGAAGCATAGAGAATTCCTGTAATAGAAAGAGAAATGATCTAACCCACTTTGAGCTAAGCAGTTTGTCAAAATCCATGGCAATCTGAAGTAAGAAGAATAATTTATGTTAGAAGACAGGCATTTCCTTGCATGTAATCCTGCTTACTTACAAAGAATATTCATGGTGGCTTTGTTCATAATTCAGTCTCTTTTCTAGCCAGCGCTTATCAGAATTGTGGGGTCTCTGGTCTGCAGGAAGACAGCCTTGGATCAGGCTATCCTGCTGCTGCTGCAGGGAAAGTTGAGAAATGGGGACAGGAGCCGCATCTTTCTTTCCCGTGTAAATCATGTAACAGTCTATGGCTTTCTGCTGCTTTGTTCTCTGCTCCTTTGGCGTTTTGCTGTTTCACTTTCTTCCCTCTTGTGTAACCTGTGTACAGGTGGTGAGAGGCCCTATAGATTGTGTTATGGCTACAGGAGCACAGGTAGCGGAATCTTAAATTCGCCTGCCTGTGGAAGTCTCTTGGTGAGCTTTATTACAACCCTTCAAAAGAAGGTCCTTGCTCTGTGGGACAGCAGCCCCAACAAAATCAGCTCACCCAGAGAAAGTACATACAACAAAAAAGGAAGAAAAAAAAAAAAAAAAAAAGGACATTGGGAAACTTATCAGATAGATGGTCTTTTAATCAAATGAGTGGGTGATTGTCACAGGTTAACTGTTTGTGTGGGTGAGCATGTGTCTGTACAGTTTGAAGAACTACTGGTGTCTGCCTGCTGGTAAGATAGAGGCAGCTAAGGTTTCAGGTGTCTGGGAAGTTGTATTTTGCTGTCCTTTGTCTGCCTGCGTTCAGCTTCACAAGTGCACAGTGAAGCTACCTAACCTGTCTTTATTGCATATAAATTCAGCCCTTCTAGAAGTATCTCACTGTGTGGCAGCTTACCAGTCTGTTGATGTTTTGCCTTTTCCCATGGTGAAATTTTAGAAGAAAATAATAAACAGCACCACTACCTGCCCAAGTTCCTTATTGAAATAATTGGGTGAAATCCTCATTCATAGCAATTCCCTTTTCCAGGATCTCTTCTGCTCCCTTGTTGGAGAGACTGACAAGCTCTAAGGAAAGCTCTTACTGGCCTTCTGCCCTTTGGGCTAGCGGGTCCCACAGTAGTTTGCCTTTTTTTTCCCAAGGGTTTTGTGCTTGTGCCTCTTGCATGTGTGTGGACAAAAGGAAAAGGTGGTTGTCCTGTACCAGAAAGCACCCCTGCTCACCATGGACAAGAGCTTACAGTGAGGCTAAACCTGGAAACAAGGCAATGTCAACGTTTTTTAAAAGCACTGTGTTTTGAAGAACTTGCAACACCAACCTGTGGCTGTGGCTGCCCTGGGAGAAGAAATACCTAGAGGGTGCATAATGTTTCTGGAGTGGTTACTTCTGAGAGATTGTATTCTGTCCTCAGCCTTAAGGTAGGCTTGCTGTCTGTGCTGGGGTACGCAGAAGCCAATGTCAGCAATGTTCCTTTGTTAAATAGCGGCAGAAATAGCCATTTGAGCCTGGAAGATTTCCCTTTCCTCACAAAAAATCAAACACAGACTGAGATCTCCTTAATCATCCTTGCTATTGATCTCTAGAAAATAACTTTGAATGCCACCATCAAAGGCATCATGGACAAAAGCACAAGTCTCATTTCCTTACACAGAGGAGATTTTTTAGGCTGTATGATACAAAAAGTTAAAAGTCTAGAAGAAATATTTTAAGATACAGTCATTTCATTTGAATTGGCTTGGTTATGGGAAAAGGCTCTTCATTTTATGAGAGTGATTCTAATTTCTGTTTTAAGGATCAATTGAGCTTTTGAGACTTTGGCCCTTGTTGGGGAAAGCAGCGGGATAGCATCACCACAGAAAGCATCGTTGGAGGATACAGACCTTGCAAAAGCTTTGGGTTCCCCATGGCTGCAAATCACCGGTCCACCTTAACGGACACAACCTGCTACATTGATAGTTTCCCAATTTTAGCAGAGAATCAGATATCTTGGGACACACCTGCATTTCTGGCTGGTATTTCCCATATAGACTTGAAGCCAAATGCCAGGGCTTATGAAGCACAGTACAGGAGCCAGGGTGGTACAGAGAGGGGACATCTTTCTCCTCTTCCTGGGACAGCATGGAGATTGCATCAGTTCTTGGCATATTTTAGAGCATCCAAAGGGTGAGTTATGTCTCACATCAACTGGAACGGTGCCCCGCGCTCTGCTCTCAAATACTCCATGCTCCAACTATTATTCATCTCCTACCACAGCCTATGAGAAGTGCCCTTGCTCTTAGGTAGGAGCTTTGTTATTTTTATACTGCTTGAGGATCCCTCTGTGGCAGGAAAACTCTGCTCTTGTGCTAGGGTACAGAAATAGCACAAAGAAAGGATGTAGGTTTAGGGTCTGACCCTTCAGGTATGGTTACAATCTGTAGTTCTCTGAGTAGATGGCTCAACCTTTATGTGGTGCATTGAAATCAATGACAGTTTCATGTAAATAAAGACTTCTGCTCCCATCCCTCTTCCTAAAATTTAATATGTTCTTCATTTATAGACACCTTTTTTCAACAAAAAGAATGGCAATCTAACCAGATAATGGTTGTGTTTTGAGAGCTTGCCTGATGGCTGGCATGGTCTTTTGAATTGGACTATTTACTAGTAGCTGCAAGAACTTGGGATCCAGCCAATTGGTTCCCCCTGCCTTAGTCTTGTTTCTGAACATTTCAGTTAACATTTGTCTGAACTGGTTTTTCATTGTGAATTGTTTCAAATGAATCTGCCTGTGCTTTCATTTAGAACCATAGTCTTGTAAGAGCTTGCCCGGAGAGCATGAGAGCAAACAAGTGCGAGACCTTTTCCTTCTGAGCATTCCCAGGTTGAGTTCTCTGTGAGCTGCCAAAGCATGTCATTTTAAGAACCTACAGAAACAATCAGAGCCTAGTTTAACTCTCCAGTTTGATCCCAACCTTGCTAACAGCAGACTTGGGGAAGAATGCCACGTGTTGTTATGCTAAAGAGGTTGCTCAAGAGCTGCATTTCCATGCACTGACCCTAAAGAATTCACTAGAGCTCCCATCTGCTTCCTGGTGTGATAGCATAACATTGTCTAAGGGAGCGAGGAGATGAGCTTAGAGCTCCTTGCCAACACTGGAAAGCTGTTAGAGGAGACATGTGGAGAGAGATACAGGTCACATCTTGTAGTTCCATTCTCCTACACTGGATCAAGAAAGGTCTCTATATATGTGGAAAAGCCTGGAAAGACACCCCACCCACCATTAAATTATTAACTGTGATTTCCCTTTGCAGCTATGTAAAAGGAGTGCTTGGGTTCTGCATGACCTCCATGGGTATGTAAATCAATTATAAATTGTATGTTCTCCAGTCTTCTTTGAGAACGATGTTCTTGGGAACAATTAAGGTTAATCCAGAATATGTCTAAGCTATACTAGTATGTTTGGCAGTAGTGTAGGCCCACTCAAAATAGCTTTCTGTTACCATGCTATGCATGTTTGATGCAGCAGCATGGAATACTGTGTAGGTTAATTGAACTTGGATTTTAGGCCTGTGGCTTACTCTGGCATGGCTACAGTGGTAGGTCCTGAGCTAAATACTGTAAAGTTAGCAACATCACGTTACTGCAGTCACTGCAGTGCAGGCTCACCTTGAGAAAAGCTTGGCCAGAGGATACGTAATAAAGAATTTATCAAACAAGCTTTCATCCATCTGGTTACAAGCTCTAATAGCTGCTATGTGGAGAAAGAAGGCTCATTACAAATTGATTTAATTTAGGATACAAGAAAGTGGGAGATCTAAGGTCTTACAGTTCCAAGACAACATGTTCCTGTGAAGGGAGGAACATGATCATCTGTTGTGCCCTGTTTTGCTCCTTACTAATCTCTCAAGCTTATAAAGAAAAGGGACATTTTTAATCATATAAAATGTAATTTATAAGCATTTCTCTAAGCCTTATTAATAGAAATGATTTGACAAAATATATCATTACAAATATTCCTATGCAGCAGATGTTTACTTGTGCTAATTTTGGCTCTGCAACTGTGTTTTTCCGTAACTGTAGGCATGCTGGTAGTCCTAGGAACCCGACTCTTGGTCTGTTGTGAAGTGCTTTGCATGCTGATGGACAGTAATAATTGATTACCATCCTCTAATTTTATTTCTCTCCATGAAAAAGACTGCAAAAGCAACCTTTTAATAAAACCTCCTTTCTGCTGTAGCATTCTATAACAGAAGATAAGCTCTTTTCTATGTGGGTTCCTAGAGAGAACACAGAGCCAGAGGGTGGTTGACTTTGCATTGGAATAATGAACCCAAAGAATGAAAATGTGAAGTTGTTTTACCAAACTTTGCTAGTAGCACTGTGATCCCCAAAAGACTTGCCAGGGAAGAAGAGGAGGTACTAGGAGCATTTCCTTTCCTGTTCCCAGTGGACCTATAGGAGATGCAATGTTGAGTGTCTTAGCTGTTTTGTTTTGCTGGGCTTTTGCTTGTCAAGCAAATGCTGCCAACCACAAATTCTGTGTGGTGCCTGAGAAGTATAGTGCTTATAGCAGGCTGAAAGTCACTTAATGGGCCCTGAATGTCTTCCACTTTTGGGTCTTGCTGGCTATTAAAGAGCCCAAATTTTGTTTTTAAGTGCAACTACCAACTATAGGGCTGATAGCCTTTTCATAATCCAATTATTATAACTTCAGGTACTCTTTAAGCCACAGGAGCAGATGGTTTAATTCAAGTAAAATCTTGGGATTTTTTGTGGCAGAGAAAAAAAAAAAAAAAAGAAACCCAGGAAAAATATAGTAGAACCGTAATTGTTCTAAACCAGAATATTTTCCAAGAGGCATCAGAGTCCCTTTGAGTCATGCTCAAGCTTAGCAGAACCCTTTGGAATGTGCTTCATCGTGAGATCGCAGTTTTATTGGAGTCTTTGTCCAAAAGAGAAGATGAGCCAGAACATTTTTTCTTCTACTTTCCAGTATTCTTCACCCATACCGCCTCATTAGGCAGGTTGTTTTATCAGAAGCGCTTGCTTCTGGAGGATTCCAGCTGCAAAGTGGGAGCTTCCTGCAGGAAGAAAATAGGTTTTCTCTTACTTTGCCCTGTCTTTTTTCCATAACAGAGGGAGCAATTTAGAAGTACAAGTTTAAGACATCACTTAAAAGGTAAACAAGCAGTAATTGCACCTTCTTAAAAGGCATGCTATTTTAACACCTCATAGCTAGGCACTCACTTGTGTAATTTGTGCATCAAAATATTATGGTTTCCACAAGGAGAAAGCGTACAGTAGCCACCCAGTATGGCTCTAATGGAGAGAAGGAGGAGTGAAGGGATGTTTATGATGATTGCCATGGGAAGGTGAGGGTGCAAAATTACCCCCACTGCTGCTCTAATGGATTGAGATTATACACGGCAACATACTGGAGCAGTGGAGATCGGAAATGTATTTGCTAGAAGGCTGATTGAAGCACATGTGGAGAAAGCAATTACCTCCAAAAGTCACTGACTAATCGAAGTGGGGAAGAGTAGAAATCCATTTTATTCAGTTGAAGAGCTGCTGTTAGGACAGCTAGTATACTTGTGTTGTTCTCCAGTTAACAAAGTGCAGGACATACCTCAGAAGAATAAGATGTTACCCTGCAGTCAGGAAGTAAATGAGATGGGGGAAGTTCTTGCTCCAGCAAAGTCAGTGGTAGAAGTTTCTTGGGAGAAGAATTTCGCTTTGTGGGCTGACTCCCAACTGCATCAGAGCTACTCCTTTGTTTATCAGCCAGAGCAGGTAAACATTATTTAATAGCAAAGGTAAATATTTTTTTTGTGGCTTTCTTAATGTTACTGTACCATATTATGTAACATTTTCATTTGCTATTTTTTTGAAATAGTTTATTTTAAGGCTAATGGGAATCCTTCAGCAGCAACCTTCCTTTTATTTCATCTTCAAAATATGTGACTGTGATGTATCAGGATGAAGAGATTCTACCGTCCTACTTTCAGTGAGAATTAAATTGCAAGGGGCTTAAGGTGGTATTTATGGATAGGAAACAGTGACACCTTTACTTTTAAATTTTTAAACATTCCCTACATATAAGGGGGAGAAATTTTGGTTTTTTCCTCCTCAGGGTGACTGCAGCCTGTTGAAGGCACAGTGTACATCTATGCAGAAACATAAAAGCATGCCCAGTTATCCTGTACCTTTTTGCTATTCTGTCTTTCATCTAAAATTGCCAAGTGCACAGTCCAGCCTGTGGACCACTTTGAAGATAATAACAGAAAGGTTGAACTGGCGCAGCTCCCCAGGGCAGAGAGTTGGAGGTTCATAGAATCATAGAATCACAGAAAGGTCTGGGTTGGAAGGGACCCCAAGGATCACAGAGTTCCAACCCCCCTGCCACAGGCAGGGACACCAACCTCCAGGCCTGGACCTACACGAGGTTGCCCAGGGCCCCGTCCAACCTGGCCTTGAACCCCTCCAGGCATGGGGCATCCACCACCTCTCTGGGCAGCCTGTTCCAGCCCCTCACCACCCTCTCTGTAAAAAACTTCCCCCTAATATCTAATTTAAACCTTCCTTCCTTCAGCTTTAGTCCATTCCCCCTTGTCCTGTTACTGTCTACCCTTTTAAAGAGTTGATTCCCCTCCTGTCTGTACGCTCCCTTCAGGTACTGGAAGGCTGCAATGAGGTCCCCCCGCAGCCTTCTCTTCTCTAGGCTGAACAAGCCCAGCTCCCTCAGCCTCTCTTCGTAGGGGAGGTGCTCCAGCCCTCTCATCATCTTTGTGGCCTCCTCTGAACCCTCTCCAACAGTTCTGCATCTTTCTTGTACTGCGGCCCCAGACCTGGACACAGGACTCCAGGTGGGGCCTCCCGAGGGCAGAGTAGAGAGGGACGATCACCTCCCTGTCCCTGCTGGCCACCCCTCTGCTGATGGAGCCCAGGATACCGTTGGCCTTCCGAGCTGCAAGAGCACACTGCTGGCTCATGTTGAGTTTCTCATCCACCAGATGTGCTCCTGGCACATTCGATGTGCTCCTGGCAGCCATGTTGCTGGAGAGCCATGGGGTGTTCTCCTCTTAGCTGGGGTTTCTCAAGGGCTGTGGCCTCATGCCAGATCCCTGCGCTGGACTTCAGATAAGAAGAGACAAAGACAGATCAGCATTTTCCAGCATAGGCTGGAGTCTCCAGCCAACTGGGCATTGTAGAAAGCGTTATTCATAGATGCTGCCAAGATTGAAACTACTGTCTTCTGAAGAATCCAGAACTACTTCTAAGCTGGAGATTGATCTAGTATTAGTATGTTCATGCTCTAGAAACTCCTGCTTTTTTCATATTATAGAGTTACTGCTATCTGATACATAATCAAACTCAAGCAGTAACATAGATATGCTTAGTCACTGGGATGGAAAGATGCCAATCTAACAGGCTGAACAAGTCTAAAAACTGTGTCTTTGTTTTACTTTTATTTTGGAAACTGAGTTACTGATAAATGCAAGAAATCTGTGGATAGGAATGCATTCTGATGCTATCTTTACTGACAAAATATGTAGAGTAACTAATTCAACCATATCCTTGCCAATGGAGACTTCATGTTCCTGTGTGGAAGAGTCTTGCTGATAGTTCCAGTTATTTGCTAATTTTGTTGAAAACAATATACAAGCTAGACAGGTATTTAGTTAAAGCATTTCAAACTGCCAGGTGTCCAACAATTGATTCTTTCCAACATTTTTTCCTCATGAGAAATTAATTTCTCAGTATGCGAAATTAAGGATAGCTGTTGAGAAAAAACTGCCAACAAGTGAATCGCTGGAATAGATCATCTGCAAAGGTTATGGAGTCTCTGTCATTGGAGGGTTTTGAGAACAGATCGGGCAAGCATAAGGGAAAAGTGACGTTTAGCTGCATTTGGGACTGATTAGTTGTATTTAAGTTCACTTTCAGCACTTTTTCTGTGATGCTTGTAAATGACTGTGGCAATGGCTTGTTACTTGGCATGGCAACAAGAGTTAGAAAGGAACTACTTTGTTACATCAAAGGCCTCAACAGCAATTTTTCAAGATAAAATTGTGGTGAGAGTTACTATCTTAATCTAATTAATGCTTGTCAATAAATAGTTAAAACAGGCAAAAATATATTGGTGGGAGCAGGGAGAGGAGTGGGACCGAGAGGCACAGTGGAAAGGGAGAGAACGGAACCTGTAATGTGGTTAGCCCATGGTTTCAATTTAGAGAAAAGTCACATCTTGTCTGGCTCTCCCCTTAAGTTATAGGAGGGGAAAATCCAAACAATCGACCAAGCTGCCAGTCTTGCTTCATAGTAAACACAGAGCAAAAGTAAATGGTAGAGCTTTGCCCTGTAGCAAACTGGCCCGAGGGAAATGCTGCACAGAACTCACATGTTAATCCAGAGAGAGATTTAACCAGTGCCTTTCAGATCCCATCTGCTCTGACAGACCCACAGACGGGCCTGGGGACCAAAATTATCATAGCTTCTACAATTTACAGAATGGGCTCCAGGGCTTTATGTAGCTACAATTGCCGTGTCGATGCTCCAGCCACATCCGTACAACATACAAGGGAGCGTTCCAATAGGGATGGGGGCTCTTTGGGACCCTTTTGCATGAAGGAGGACGGAGTGAGATCTCCCCCTTCTGAATAATTCTCATTGATCTTTTTTTTTTTTTTCCCCCCCCCATAACCTTTCCTGAAATACACACTTTTAACTGTAGACTATTCAGCAGTGACGTTATACTCATTTGCCTTTAAAGCTTTCTCTGCAAGTCTCTTGCTGGCATTTATCCCAAAAAAAGATGTTAAAATGATATCTTTGAGGAAACCAGCTTAAAGCTTACTGGAAAAGAGTTTTACAGTTCAGCTGATCTCTTTTGTTTAATTTTGGTATATGCCTAAGTAAGCATAAACTGTTGGTCACAAGGTTAAAATACGTCCATAGAAAACTATCTTCACTAAACTATGTACAAGGCATCATGACCAACCCAATGCCATACCCAGTACTTGAGCTCATATTTTCCTGATGATGTGGAAGAAACCCAATTGGGAAAATAGGAAGGAAAAATTTATTTTGGTGTTTCTGCTGGCAAAATATACTATTGCATTTTTTTGTTTTGACATTTCTCTTTGGAACAACCACATCTCATAGCCATCTCCGTAAGGGCCTCATGCTGTGAGTGGTTCTGACAGTAAACAGCTGGTGTGATCTTTTCACATGTATTTATGTATCAAAAAGACAATACATCCCTTGATACTCATCTTGATATTCCTGTTGACTTCCACTGCCTCTCAAGAACAACTCATGCAGCCATGGTGTGCCTTGAACCTATAGCGATATGCAGTAAAGCAAAAATTACTCTCATGATTAACTTCTCTGCTAATAAAATGTAAACTCATTAGTTTACATTTACTTCTGAGAGAAGAGCTCTATAGCCAGAAATATTGCCTATAAATTGAACCATGGTGTTTTCAGATCAGGAGGCTGAAATGTGACTTTTTTTCTGCATGCAGGGTTTTTGGACACTGTCTGCTGAGGGAGGTCTGGCATCTGGACATACTATTGTTTCCACTGCCTGAGAGCTTTCCTCTTATAGACTATGTAACCTCAGTCTTGAACTTTGTTTATACCACAGGAGTCATGTTCTCTATGACTCACAGAGCCTTTGGCAAACAAAAATATTTAGCCTTTTTTGAAGGGCAAATAGGCTTCAGAGCAATGCTGAATTGAGAAACTGTGCTGAGGAGAAAGCTTTGGGAGAAAACTGCTCACATGGACCGCTGGTTAAAGACAGGATCTTAGATATTGTTCAGCAGCAGCAAATATGAAGTGAAGGAAAGCTTGGAGGGAAGGTGTGTGAAAATTCATAAATAAAAATCTGTGGCTGTCAGTGCTGAAGAGAAAACCCAGGTGCCTGATCCCTGAACACTGAGCATCCACATCAGGCGTCAGGTCTCTGGGTCTGGCCTGCCCTCAGAGGCCAAGGTAGGATGCTGAAGTCTCTCAGACTGTCTTTCCACTTCTTCGAGTCTCCCCCTTGCTGGACATTGGACAGTCGAATTACGTAGGACAGACTTTAAGAGTCACCACTAATCAAAACTTGCTTGTTCTTAGTCCCCTCAAAATAGTGAAAACTCTAGAAAATTCATAGGAAAGACAAAATACAATATCTTTCTGCTCTTAAAATCATTCTACCATCATCTATGTAATGCAAGTCATAAATTCTGATCTGTGAAAAGCTGATAATTTGCTGTAATCAGGCTGTCCTGTGAACAGGGAGAGGAAAAGGTGAAAGGTAAGTACCGAGAAGAGTGCAGATAAAAAGTGCTGGGAAAAGAGAGAGGAATGGAAAGCAATAAATCCGAAAGCACTACTGTATCATCTCATACACCAAAATCCTTGATTAAAGTTTGTTCATCTGATGTGAAGGGAGGGAGGGGAGGACACCAGAAAATGGCCAGGTGGCCAAGGGCAGCCTGCGGTTTCCCTGGACGAGGTGTCCCTGTGTGAATCGCGGCCCACGTGGTTTGTGCCTGCTCACCCACAGATCGACTCGCGGGAGGTTCCTCTTCCACCTTCCCAGGCCTGGGGAGTCCCTGAGGAGTCAGAGGCCCAGGTAGCCCAGGTCCATTAACACAACCTCCGCAAATCCTAGGGAAACTCATCTACAGTACAGAGGGAGAGCTTTCCCAAAGGGAGGACCACCATGCGGGAAAAAGCTCTCCATGGAAAGGGTGTTACAGTCCTTGATAGCTGTCTCCCCCTTGGGAACCCCCAGGGAGCAGAGAAGATGGAAGAGGTGCCTTCTCTGCTTGCTGCGCCTTCCTGGGCCTGCGAGTGCCATTTTGCTGCCAAAGGGGTGCATACAGAGGACTGTAAATGGCGGCAGTGGTGAGGAAACACGGACAGGGGATGAAGGAGGAGGTAAGAGACTGACAAAGATCCTGTTAAGGGTGTATTAAAGGTCTTGTGGATGTGTATGCTGGAGGCCTCATAGTTCTCTGAAAGAAATGATGAGTTGGGTCAGCTTTCCATTGTATCTCAGCTATCTTTGAGCTGAGAGGAAATGTTTCTATTGGGCAGTGTCCCAGAATTACTGTGACAGTTTAGCAGACCCTGCACAAAGTTCACTTCCCTTTATTCTTTTGCAAGAAAAATGTAGTAAGTGGCATTGCAGTTGTATGAAAAAATGCTGTAATATAAGCATATTATGGAACAGAGTGGGTCTGGGATAAGACTAACTCAAAATAGACCAGAATTGGTGTTAATTGTGAAGTTTACATGCTCATACAGCCAGCGAACAGAATGTGACATTGGTGGTAGTACTGTCAGATTAGTTTCAGTCTAGCTTATCCCTTCTCCAGTGGTAAAGCAATTCCAGACAGGGCCGTATAAACCTGGTGTTCCTTGTCATGCCATTGAATAATAAGCACTAAGTGGTTGATGTCTGTTCGTATGCTTACCGTGCTTCATGCTGATAAGCTTTTTCCACAGGTAGGGAAAATAAAGTCCCATATTGACCATGGCTTCAGTGGGGCTCTGTGGCAGACCTTGAAAGGTACAAGAGAATGTGATTTACTGCCAGAAATCAAGAGGCCAATTCTCAGTCACAGCAGTTGGTTGAAGCGTTAGTTTGTATTCACTGAGGATCTGGCTGCGAGACCTTGTTTGGCACTGTTATCCCACATTTACACTAGCGTAAGCCAGTTGGAAATCACCAAGGATTTCGGGTGTGGTTATTTGCAGGGAACACTCGGACGCCCATTTTGGTTTAGTGCTTTCTTGTTGTGAAAAGTGAATACGTTCACAAGTGTAATAGAACAGAAAATTAAGGACCACTTTTTGGCAAGAAAGGTGCTATTACCATAAAGCAACATGATTTATATGCTGATTCTACTTTGCATTGGCATCTCTGAGCTGCAGTGACATTTGAGCCGAGCGTTTCCTGAGGACAGCATGTAAATGCTCACAACTACAAGATTCCTTTCCTTTTCTGTTCAATTTAAGCAGGTTTAAAAAAATTATTTTCAGTCTTGAGATGGGGAAAGCATTCTCAGTGTATGTATGTGCCTTTCATCATACACCAGTTAAGATACTCTTTCGTTCTCAGTAGTTCAGTGACATAATTTCACTGTAGTTAACCAAAGTAATTATGTGGCTTCAAATGAGATCTAAAAAAGAGTCTGGAGATAGAGTTTGCTGGTGGGAGGAGATTCAGCCATTTTCTTCTGAGCTGTGACCTTTAGAGAATGAGCCGTGCTTTTGCTGTGTCCATGCTGGCTTGCTGAAATGGAGTTGGAGATTTCCCACCCCCCACCCCCCCTTCTACCTAAGACTTACTGGAAGCATCACTTAAAGGAGAGAACGTAGCCTGTTTGCACTGCTGTGTTCCTTACAGGTTGAAGATATTGGAGCTCCTTATATCTGAATTAGCTTCCAGTTCATTTCGAAGCCCAGCTCAAAGGCTCTCATCTGGTTTGTAAAACTCGATGTGATTTGCATTCTTTTTTACACCACTCACTGCAACAGCCGAGACCTGTTGATGTGTCAGAGCTTATAGATATCCATTTCTTGGTCTTTAACAGCAAGGAGCTCTTGCCCCTGCTTTTGCCTAGGAAAAATACCCTGAGCTTATGGTGCTGTGTTGCATTGCTCATTTCCATCCCCAGCTTCTCTCTGAAAGGGTAGTTTGGGTTCAGATGAGTGTGTTGTGACATGGAATTGTGAGGACCTTGAATGTAGCTGCTGGGGTAATTGGCCACTTGGAATTTAAATCACATCTTCCCCTGTTCCGTACTTTGTCCCAGCACAGTTCAAAAAGAATATGATGCAGTTTCAGACACTGTTCCTGGAAGCTCCTGATGCTGGCATACAAGCACATTGGAGGAAATACAGCACACAGCAGCAGAGATGTTAGAGGGGCTGGCATGATTGCTTACAAGGAAAGATTGAAAATGTGTAACATGCCTAACTTGGCTAAGCAGCAGCTGATGTTGCACAGGATCATCCTATAGATGGTTCAAGTGCCAGATGAAGACAAATGGGAGGAATAAGTGTGGGAATGTGAAATGGGAGAAATCCAGAGGTAGGAAACATCTAGGCTGAATAGCAGCCACTGTTATAAAAAGAGACCTAGGTGATCAGCAAGTCCCAACCTTTTTCATACTGGGATCTCCCAGCATGTCAGTCTCCTCTCCTGAGAGGAACAGGCTGGAAAAAGAGAACAAACCAAATAAGAAGGGCAGACAGGTTGTAACCCAGCCTTTTTTTAATTTATGTATTAGATGTGGCGTTGTTTTCAAAGAAAATGGTGGAAACTCCATGAAACATAAACACAGACAGGCCAGTGTACCAGTGAATGCTCCACAGGGGTCGATTAGGAAACTGTAGAAGGATGTATTAGAGGGCCTATTAAGTCTTGTTCCATCTTTAAACTGTAAGATTTATGCCAAATGCACTCAACAAACAAAGAGAAGCTAAAAATAAAATCACAAGGCATAATGATTTCCAGTTGTATTTACTTCCCGTCTCGTTCCAATGATCAGATGGTAAAGTTGGCAGCTTTTATCCCTCTTAATCCATGGGTCACTGAATGCACCATTCTCAAATTCCAGGGCTCAGTTTGTGCCACATGGACTTCTCTCTAGTGAGCAGTTCCTATGGCAGAGTTTGCAACTTTTCGAACTTTTCTTTCAGATGTTTTGATTTCTTTTGGGTATGTGCAGCCAACACATCTTTCCAAGGTAATCAAATCATCATTGTACATAAGTCATAGGAAAAGAGGAAAGAATAATGTTAATCCAAAGAACACCATGGGTACCCACTTCAGTCTAGCCCAACAGCTGTTCTCAACGTACACAGGTCATACAACACTGTGATACTGTGTATAAAAATATGTCCTATTGCCAATTACCATATCTTCTAGTATCTTTTACCTTTGGGATATTGCTGGTCTAGGAATGTCCGTACTTACTCTTTTCAGCCTTTCTGAAGTTTGACCTGGTGCAAAGGTACAGGTAATTTGCAAACCACTTGAACAGCTATGTAGAAGCCTAACACAAAATTCTTATTGTGCTTGTCAAGTTGTGATAATGTAATTATGTGCCCAAGCAACAGAGACCTAGACATATTTTTGTCTTGTGTACACATATAAAATCTGGTACTACTTACTTCATTTTCCTGCTTAAAAACCAATGAGGAGAGGTGTACTTTCTTTTTTTTCCCACTCCTATGATACTTTTTGGGAAATCCTGCTGTAGTAATGATTCATGCTGACTAACAGATGAGCAGTTTTTGATGAGTTTCAGAAGGCACTTGTTTCTTCTCCCGGAATTATGTGGATTCTGTTAACACAGTCACTGAAAAGATAAACAAATAAATTTAGCAACAGGAACATTACCTCTAGGACTCTGGCTAGCCTCAGTCACACAAGTCTGGAGAGAATCTGCCAACAGAAGAGCAAAGGGTTAAATTCAGTTGTTGGTTTCTGTGTTTGTTGCTATTGAAAACAGTAGCTGTATGGGACTAATAGAGGAGGCCCTGGCCTTAAGCCATTCTGAATAACCAAAATGTGCTGCATTATCTGAATCCTCTTTTGCAGACTTTCTCCCTCCAGGAGAAAACTGTATATAGTGGATGTTCTTGAAATAAATGAATAGCACTGTAAACATACAGCGTCATAATTAACTCATCTTGTCTAAAATGAGTGTCTTCCTAAAATGTGCTGAACCTTGCTGGGATGATGGTGTTCAAAACCCAGCTGTGATAGACAGCTCTGAACTGAAGCACTGTGAGAAAAAGAGAATTTGTAAGAGGAAACTGGTGAGATTGAAAGATGTGATAAATGAGAGAGAGGGTGGAAGCTAAAATCAGAATAAGGAAGTTGGTTTCTTTTTTCTCTCTTTCTTTCTTTCTCTCTCTTTTTCTTTTTTTTTTTAAGTAAAAAAAGCGGAGGTGGAGGAACAACTCCCTAGGCAGGGCTCAATTGGAAGTCTTAAATCCCTAAATAAATGTCTTAGGAAATAGGTATTGATCCTTGCCTGGAGAATAGTGCCAAAGACATTCATCAAAGGGGCAGGTGAAAAGACTGGGGTTTTTTTGTTTGTTTGTTTTGTTCTGTTGGTTTTTGTGGGGTTTTTTTGTTTTGTTTTGTTTTTTAACACCCTATCAACACAAGCAGTCTGAGCAGGGACTTTGTTCTTAATATTTTTCACCTGATCCCATGCCACTTGCACGTATGTTTTTGAAATAAAGGAGATGAAGTAAAATGGTTTTCATCTTTTCCTTTCCTGTGG
>KL259983.1:26776-45331 GCA_000699545.1 Podiceps cristatus | reverse complement strand
AGAAGTAAAGAAGCAGGGAGGCCAGAGATAAAAATTCGGGAGCCTACACACCGAAGATTCATTGGCACAGGCTGCCCAGGGAGGCGGTGGAGACACCGTCCCTGGAGGTATTTAAAAGACAGGTAGATGAGGCACTCAGGGGTGTGGTTTAGTAGTGGCCAGACACAATGATCTTAAAGGACCTTTCCAACCAAAAGATTCTATGATTCTATCATAATTTTTATTTTGCCCAAGATACCTATACACTACCAAGGTAATCTTTAAAATAGTTTGCTTTAGAAAGAACCAGTTCATTATCCCTTATTTTAGATTTTGTGAGCCCTTCATGAGCCTAATGCTTCCTAGAACTGGTGAGTGGTCTTCCTTTATATTCATAGTTTTCCAGGCACCTAAAAGGGTAGTGATATATTGCAAAAATACGTTTTCTTCTTGAAGTCACAGGGTACTCACCATGATTTAAAGAAAAATAGCTTCCTCCTTTTTCCCTTAACTGTTTAGGTTTTTAAGACTTTTTTTTTTTTTTTTTATCTCCCCACTTCTGGGATTTTGAGGTTTATGTGGCATGGGTAAATGGGAGTTGTCCTAGTAACCAGTGGAGAAGGTGTGCAGTCATTTTTTGTTTCTGACAGTACTGGTGGGAATTCTTTCTCCTTTTGTCATAAAAATTTTTTTGGGCAGTTACCCCCTTTCTTACATTTTAATCCAGGAAAACATTTTCAGCACACAAGTGGTCTCACTTGTTTTCAGTGACAATATTCACAGACAACATAAAGCATGTGTTGGAATGCTTTGCTGGGTCAGGGCCTGCTTTACTTGAGCTGCGTATCAAGTCTGAATGTACATTATTCTAAAAGTTTCTTAACTCCACATTAACAATTCTTCATTGTACTTAGTATTTTCATACAATACATGTTTGCAGAAGAGCACAGATTAACCAAAACACATGCAGGTAGAAATAAACGTGCATCTAGCTGTGCTCATTAGAGCTGAGATACTCAGGGCAATGATTTCTTATACAGCTATCTTTGCAAAGAACAAACTTTGCATTTTTTTCCCCAATTCATTTTGTTTCATTTTGAGAGTTCAAAATGATGACTTAGAGAAATAATCAATAAAGCAATTAAAATAGCCAAGTTTTGCCTACCCGCATTCGGGCCAGGCATAGTGATGAATGGTGAATTTCCCACCAGTGGATACTAACATAACTTGAAACTGATCCCTGGTTTACTTAGGTCTCACCATCTGTCCATTTGAAATTTTTTATTTTTTGGAAAGTTGGCCTAGCTTCACACAGAGTCAAGAAAAGCACTTTTAGCCAAAAGACAGATATGGGCAGCCCTCTCTTTTTGTCAGTAGTAAGCTAGGGGCATCCCTCATGTAACTCCATTACCTCTCTTCATGCGACCTGTGGAGCTTTGCCTGCGTAGGGCAGAGTTAATGCGAGCTGGCTTTCAGCAGCCACGGTAGCTCAGCCTCCCTTCAGGTTTCTGCAGAGTGCTGTCACCTCCTGTACACGCCTAAGGGCGCAGCCCCAGGGTTGTTTATGCCATGACATGCTAGAAGTATGTCTAAACTGCAATTTCTGCTTTAAGGGAAGGTAGGTAGCAGAGGTATTGGGAGCTGCCTGCCAAAAAGTGACAGACCTATAGCTCTTTCCACTTGTCAGCTGTTGGTATGAGCTGGTTAGCTGAAAGCTGTCTCCTGTGTGCCTTTGGCACACTGTAATCGTAACAACAATTTCCCTAAATGCCACGAACAAAACAAGAGACTTATCTTGTGCTGAGAAGATAATAAATTAAGGGTCCATGTGACACAGATAGGCAATTAGTCTCAAAGCCAAGTGTCCCCTGAGTCATTTGGAACGGTAACCCCTGCTGAGTCTACCTCCTATTTTTGCCATTTGGTCCTTTCTAAATAATCTTCTAATCAGAATTGACAGCTCTGATGTGATATTTGGGAGATCTCAGATCTGGAGACAGTTACCTGGAAATAGTTAACTCTGAGAAAGAGGCTTGAACTGCAATTCAGTTAGGCAACTCTCACAATCTCAACCCTCCTCAAAATCCTGGACACAGAGTGGATTTTGATCCTGTACGTATTGTGCTGACTGCATTTTGAAGCCACACAGAAAAAAGTATTTTCCCTTTTGAAAAAAAAAAAAAAAACAAACCACCAAAACTTAGGCAATTGTCCTAAAAGTTTTTATTTTCTATTTTGTTTATCAACAAACATTCTTTCTATATATTTTTGGTTTTCAGTTGAGAGCTCTGCTGAAATTCAAACCTGAAAATTCTATTCCAATTCTCAGTGCTGTAGATATTTTGATTTTCATAGTGCATGTTTCAATGACCACAGTTTCTAAGTGGAAAGACTTCATCCCTTTTTTGCACATTGGAAGAAATGCTCTGACTTCACAGTTTCCAAAATAGAAAATTTAGTTTTAAACCAGGTTTTTCTTTCCTTGAAATTGCCTATACAAGATGAGATGGACTTAAAAACATGTCTTAACTCAAAGTCTCATTTAAAGCTGGGACCCTACCCTGCATAATGACAGTGCAGCTGTGATGTCTTGTTCTGTAGGAAACCGAAATAGAGGCAGCCTCTTCTTCCCACAAACCTCCTACATTCTCCAGGGCAGCATAATCAGGAGCCTTCTCTCAGCAGCTTCACCAGGCACTAAGCCAGCTCTAGTTCTTATCTTCATATAGAAGGGATGGTGATTTTACATACTGATAGACATGCTCCTGGTGACCCAGGAGGTGGTGATGTGCTCCTGACTTCTATTGAGGCACAC
Source organism: Podiceps cristatus (assembly GCA_000699545.1). NCBI lineage: Eukaryota > Metazoa > Chordata > Aves > Podicipediformes > Podicipedidae > Podiceps > Podiceps cristatus. The sequence continues at coordinate 42,537 of KL259983.1, read as the reverse complement.
ACTAAAGTTTGGGCAATTTGTGTCAGCTGAGGTGATGGGTGAGACAATTTCAGAATGTATTACTGTGGGTAAAATTCTAACTTTAGTAAGTTCATTCTTTCTTGTTAAATTTTTCAGTAGTTCAGTTCATATGTATTTTTCACTGCTTGTGGTGGTAAGAGTGTCTAGGTGATCCAAGACAGGATCTTTCTAGTTCTCTCCTTGTTTTCTAATGTTACTATTTTTGATAGAGGTTCATGTCTTATTTCTTTGTGGTGGATGAGATGTGGCTCGGAAAGAAGCAGTGTTTCAGTTGTGGTTTGCAAGGGCCTTCAGGATCTTTCTGAATCAGAGATATGTTTTCTTTCTAAATCAAAATAACAAACCCAAAATTTTGTTTCTACTGGTACCTGTCAGAAAGGGACAAACCTTGTGAGGGTGGAAGCGCCACGGTAAGACTGAGTTAAGCTGTACCTTTAATGTGATCGATGCATTGCATGCTTAGCCAAAGTAGTGTGAGGAATTATGGAAGATGCTAGGGCAAGATTCAGCAGGGGAGTGTGCAGGACCCTGGAATTTGGTGGAGAAGGCAGCTTTGACCTTTGTGAAGATAAAGAAAGTTGTATGTTAGCTCATGCATTTTAATTGATGCCTTTTTAAAAAGCGTTTTGTGTTTGTCTCAGATGTGGTTTGATGTTTTCACATTAGAAAATGTGTCAGGTAGCTGATTGTGGTCTCTTAAATATATCTCAAAGATGTTAAACCTTATCTCTGCTTTAAGACAAAAGTAGAAATATACCTCCTTTCAGTTCCAGCCCAGCTAGCTGGAGATGGTTTCTGCCTCAGGCTTCTCATCCTTACCCACAAAATAAGGAATTACTGCCTCTAGCCCAGTGATTAGTGTGAGCACTCCCTAAACTGCACAGTAGGGAACTTTAGCCCAGTCTGTTTGAACCACCCAAGTAACATTTTAAGCTAACCTGCCTGTTTTTTTCTGAGGTGGATTAGGGAGAGCTCCTGTGAAGCAGCTCTCCCAGCAGAACCGTGTGTGTTTGTGTGACAGACACTTTGGGGGAGTGATTTTCAGCAGAGGGTAATAACAAATAGGAAATAGCAGGGAAGAGGAGATACGTTTTTCAATCTGTGCTGCTACCTGAAGGGTGACCAAATGTCTGCAGTCCCACAGGCCCCAGCTCAATTTGTGGGAGAAGAGAGACCAGAGGTCCCAGGGGAGACGGGGATGGGACCTGTAGGAAGGGAACATATTTATATTTATTTGTGAGGGGTTTTTTACTGATCTCTGTCCTGCACCCACATATGTGTGCCATTTTCCACATGCATCCTGTCTTCTCATCATACTGAGCCTTGTATCTGTAGCTAGCTGAAGAAGCAGCTTTTTCTGGCTGATGCTCCCCACATGATTGCTGACTTCTCTAAATCAGGCCCAGAAGGTGTTTATGAGAAATTTGCTTCTGCTGTTCTTCATCTCTCCACTATACATCACCCCCAACTATATCTGCATTAGGAGTCTAATGATCTAAAGCCAGATGTCTGAAACATAGATAATAAGACAGAAGGATGTTTATGCCTGGGGAAAACAGGCATATATCTTTTTAAAATATTTTAATTTTTTTTAACATATATATTTTCTCTTACTTGCACAACTCCTGCCACTTTAAAGTGGGAAGCGTGTTCACTTTTAAAAAGAATAGCAGCTCTCCCATTGGGTATGGCTGCGAAGCACTGTAAATCATTTATGTCACTCTTCCTACTTTAACCATTCTGATGTTATTTTATTCTGAGATCAGGGGATGTGCTGGGACAAAAAATAATTCACATTGCCAATTGAAAGAGGATCTGAGAAACACATGCATTCCCAGTTGTCATAGCATAACCCCTGGTTGTCTGAAAGTACGTGTGAGAGACTGAGTGGAGAGATAAATGCAGGGGAAGAAAGTAAGCCTCCTACACCTGATTTTCACTTTCCTTGAGTCAGATAGATGAAAACCATCCCCATGTCATGTCTATATCATATCTGATCTAGTTAAAACTTTGAAGAGCTGATACTGTAGTCTTAATGTTAACCTGACTGACAGAATCATTCCTGGAGTTGACATGAGCAAATATATCAAGAAGAAGATAAATTAATCACACTGGTGAGCTTCATTAGTACCAGCATGGGAAAAAAATGAGATTGCATCTCCTATGCTAACCAGAAATCCTTTATACCACTCCTACAAAGGATTGTGCATGAGGGGAGAATGGCTAAGAATGGAGAAAGTGGATTTGGGGAGTGGAAAACTGTTGATATGAAGTTAATTCAGGAGGGAATAATTAATAGGACAGATGACTGAATCCTCTGTTCTTGAAATAACAGTACATTTGCTCTGTGAATTCACCAAACAGTATGGCACAGATTCTTCTGATTTATGTAACAGTTCACCTAAGAGATCAGGATAAACTTGTGAGAACCTCTGGAACCAATGGAAGGTTATGGAAGAAACTTGAGCCAAGAATTTTTCTCAAACTGTCTGTACAGATCTGGTCACTGCTCTATTTGTAGAGTACCCAGAACAAACACACACTTTTCTGTAAGTCACCATTGGCTGCTACCTCGATGTACATCTTTATGTAGACCAATGACTTTGCACTCCCTAGAGTACAGTCTGATAGGAAATCAGAAGGAGGGGCTCCTGATAAGTTATGTGGCTGATAGACAAGACCTGTCTTGTGTTTTCTACCCAAAGCATTTCACATAGGTACTGCTCTACTTGCTTTACAAAAAGAGGGTGCTAAAACATGCAAGCTGAGTAGGTCTGGGGCTGGAAAGCAAGTTAATGGCAGGCTTGGCAGCATTCCACAGTGGTGGGTGGTAATGGAGGCTCCACTGCAGTACAGGATTTTTTCTCATTTGTTCCAAGATCATGGTGAAAAGCATTCCCATTATTTTGGCTCTATATCTTTAGTTCCCTCTTCTGCAGCACCTTCTGAATCTCCCTCATTCTGAGGGAAACTTTTTTATTAAAGCCACAAATAAAACACATGCTGGGTCACAAGGTACTTGTAGGAAAAAGTGGAGACTAGCATATGATCGATGGGAGGGATGACTAACAGCAGCTGTAGCATGAACAGCAGTAGATGCACGGTTGGGAGAACTACAGATGCTTGCTGGATGCAAAAGCAGTGAAAGATGATGACTCTCAAGAAAAGCAAAAGCAATCATGTAGGAGCCATTTGCCAAATAGTAAGAAGTGGGATTTGTGAATTGTGGTGCTTTCTAACCTTAACATGAGTTTTAGAGCTTTTTTGGGAAGGGAGGAAGAAGCTATAAATTGAAATTAATCTGATCATCAGTCAAAATGTTTAAGTGAAGAACAAAATACAGGGGTCTGCCTGAATCATCAAGAAGATGGATTGAGTTTTCCTTTATGACTAAGGAGTTGTAACTTGTGACTACCAAGTGAGAAATGGCCTATTGTTCTTTGTTGAAAACTGAAAACAAAAAGGTAACCACGTGTCTTAACCTTTTTATATTCTTGGGATATTAATGTTTAAAATAATGTATTAGTTCAGATGCCCAGCACTTGCAGGGCCTGCTGACTTTTTTAGCTTTATAGTATGAGTTGTTCTAATGATCAATATTGAGACAGGTCTTATCCTCAACAGTATGGAGGGTTCAGTGTGGAAACATGTAGCCAGCACGCACAACTGTGCGATCCTGTCTTTCTTTAGTTTAGCTGAAAAGGCTCCATTTTATTCCAGGTCTGGAGGGATCTCTGGGCGCAGCATCTTTGGGACAGTCAGTCTAAGCCCTGATGTCTGAACTCTGCACTGTGACTGTGTTTCAAGGCTGAGGATCTCTTTTTCAAAGTAGGTATTTCCCCAATTTTCTTCTGCAGGTATTGCTAGCATCAGCAGTTCACACACTGGTGAAATAAAGGGCCTTTTGCTCCACCAGGAAGTTTGCCAAGCCTTCTACCTTATTGCTGTAAGTTGGGTATCAATGCTTTGCATCCCACACACACTGAAGTACCCCCGCAGAGAGTCTGAAGCACTGTTTATTGATAGACGCTCTAAGGAGAAAGCTGCATTGCTGTTGCACACTTCTCTCTGCTAAGCTGGTGCTGGGTTTTCCAGTCATGCTGACGTGTAAGCTGGTGGTCTAGGCCCCACGGAGAAGGAGCCATCTTCCACTGCCTGTTGGTGAAATGGAGGGAAGAAAGGTTGTGTATGATCTGTTAGCTGAGGTGGCACCTCCCGTAAGTTTCAGGCATAGCGGTGAATAAACCACGACTAAGATTAATTCTATTGCAAGACATCAGAGGTCACGTAGTTTCACTGAGAGCATTGCGAGTGAAGATATGTGCATCAAGTTATCTTAGTTATGTGTTGTAAAGTGTCAAGGGTGAGCCGCATGCAGGACTGATTATTGACTGCTGTTACCTCTGTACTAGAATCATGGATGTTAATGAACCTTCTTGATCATGACAGAACCAGTGTCTGTGAGGAATCTGGCTCAGATTTCTTCTTTATCCGTGCCACAAGAAGTTTTAGTCAGGAGAATGAAAACCTGTCTCTGCTGCTGTTAAAGCTAATGAGAAGTCCAGAAGGATATCTAGAAAAATTTACCAAAGGACTGTGTGAAGGCAACAATCCTGACAGTAGAAAAGTAGGACGAGATGAAAGAATTTAAAGGAGGACCCATCTTTTTACCTACTACAGCGAGAACTGACTCATCTTCTGACTGATGTGGCATTTGGCACAAACGTCACGGAGCAACAGAATGTTCCAAAAATGCAAGACAAGACCTTCTCTGAGAGGCTGGGCATGCACCTGTCTGACTTGCATGGTTGTTGCTAGTGTTTGCCAACGAACTGTGATGTGGTTGACAAATACAGGATACAGTGAAGGGGGAACAGTAGCAAATGAAAAAGGTATTTGCCTTTGTGAAGTGACCAAAGACTTATGAGGAAACCAAACCAAGGGAATACTGCCAGGAGTACTTGAAAAGCAGGTATTTGGTGTTCATTGGTACTGAATAGTAAAATGAAGATACTGCTTTTGGGATTTTCCACCATCAAGTAGTACTTCTTCCCCCTGCCTTCCTGTCTTTTTAATATTAAAAATATTTTCTTCTTTTATATCCACAGTTAGTATTTACAAAAGGAAGAGCAGCATCTGCTTAGAGTGGCTAGGGAAGCTCTTTGCATTTTCCTACATTCCTGATGTAAGTTAATATTTCTTGAAGCTATAGAGGACCCTAAGTTTGAACATAGAGCTTTCTGCCAAATACATCTGGCAGGGTTACCAATATGTTTGGTTTTGGATGCTAGAACCTGCTCAAGGCTGAAATGTTGACATTCAGTATCTTTTTATGTGGTGTGCTTGCATCTCTGTGGTATAGTGCATACATGTTATGCTGGTAAATATTTCTTCACTCACTGTCCTGGAGACTAAACTAAAATTGTTTAGTTATAGAACAGGGAGAATTATCAATAGCAGTGCAGTCTTCTGTTCCAGCAGTGATAAACATTTAACTGTCATTATGTTCAACTTGGACTATTTTGTAAATATTCTGAGGTCTCCAAGTGCGGGTTGTCATCACTCGAGTAATCCAGCTTCATCTTGCAAACTTTTATCCATAATATTAAACCAACACGCCTTAATGGGGAAAAATGTGTGAAGGAAGGGTACTGACAGGCATAGCTGAAGAAATGGGCCCATAGAAAATGCTGTAGTATTTAGAGTCTGAGATAATAAAGCATAGTGCTGCACAAACGTCTCACTAATAGGTAGTAATGTGTTATGAAATCTAAAGCACCATTCTTGGAGTACTGGGCTATATGATACAGAAATGTTGGGATGTACACTGGCAACAAACATGCTTTTCAGACAAACAACATTTTGACACACTAAGTATTTCAATTGCCATAGGTTTTCTTTAAAATTATATGTCAGGCAACTAGTATGAAACAGCTGTCATATTCCTGACGGGAATAAAATCTCTCCATTTGTATTCAAAGTTTACAGTGCCTGTCCTAGTACTACGAGAAGATAAAAACACATCAGTCAAAAACATCTGTTACTTGCAATGGATTAAAAAGCACCTGGTCTAAATACACAACTTTTACAAGGTTAGATTTCAGCCTAATTTGAAAGTTTTTAAAAATTTCAGACCCGAGAGTTTTACTGAGGCTTAGGTTTATCCTTTACAAGAGGTGCATAATTGAGGTTGAAGTTTTCATGGCTGAGCTGTAAAGCATCAGGAAAACATCCTGACAGCTTCATAAATTGGAATAGTTTTGTTGCCCTCTGAAACCAAGTGAACGATAGACTCATTCACAAATGTGATCCTACATGTTTTATGTTTCAAGAGTCTAAGTTGACTGCGGCAACTGTTTTACTGCAAATAAATCAGCTGCCTGCAGTAGAGGCCAGGGACAGTAGGACTCTATAGTGAGGCCTCATCTGCAGAGCGCTTTCCCCAAGGAAGCCCATCAGATCCCACAGGAGCTGTGTTCAAACTGATAAGTCACTCACTCCATCCTGGGCCTGCCCATTGTTAGTCCTTGATCATTTCATCTGTCCTTCTGCACAGATGGGCGAGGGGCTTATTGGGGGGGGGTGGGGGCTAATATGGGAATGGTGGTGCCCATGTGCTGGACATGGATCATTAAAGTCAGTATTAGCAGATTACGTAGGGCTCAGGTGTCTTCTTGGCAGAATATGCCAAGTAAATTATTTATATAACTAAAGAGTCATCCAAGACAATTAGCAGCCATAGAGCAAAGCGTGGTGTATGCTGGGCTGTCTCCCTCCCTAGGTTACAGAGCCAAACTCTTGTAAACAAGGGGGTGTAAGTGGGTCAGTTTCTTGGCCCAGCCAAATCAGAAATTGTACTTTTGGCTCAGAAGGGACAAATTGGTTGTGACTGCAATCATCCTCGCCACCCCTGCTCTAGTGTATTCCCTTGCATACTGATCCTGAGATGATGTAAATTAACACAGCTCCTCTGACAGCAGTGCCTGTGTCTCTTCAGCTGTGCCATTACTATGGATATGCATGAATTAATAGCATCTGCATGTCTCCTGCGTGGTCGTCATTGTATATGGCAATGGGGAACAAGGATATCCTGGATTATGGAACCTTTGATATTCCTGTATCTGAGTGAAGAAGGGCTCATGTAAACTAGCTTTGGTGTCTATTCAGTGCACTCCCATCCGGAAAGGTTTACAGGCAGAAATGTCTGGAGGCAGTTTGCATCCTTGAACAGGATAGTTTCGCAGAGATGGGTCTGCACATGTGGTAAGCAGCCCTGTCTGTGCTGAGGAGCGCTGGTGAGTGTGTTCTATGAACATCAGCGTGGAATCAGCTCAGGACCAACTCTGAACCTGAGCTGGCACCAGGCAGAGCAACATAGCATGTCTCTGCTGCACTCCACGTGCTCACAGGTGTATTGCCACGTGAACGTAACTGTACTGCTTCCGCACCTGCACCAGCTCTGCGTGCAGTTAGGACCACATAAACACAATTTGGTGCCTGAAGTAATAAGCCATATTGGACATAAACTGCCTCAGCAGGCTCTGCGTCCTCCGCACTGTTTCTATTTCCATATGCACAGGGGTCTGTTAGATGCCTTTGAAGCACTCAATCTGTGTCCACGTTGGATAATTTCACAAGCACAATCATATCAGTCAATGTGCGGCCACATAACCACAGTCTGTTCAGCTTTCACATGTGGAACAGGCATTTAGATACGTGTATTTAGTTTTAGTTTTACTGCTATACTCCCTGATGTGCTGGTCAAGACTTAGGCTGAAAGTAGAAGGCTCTTCTTTATGGGAGAGGAAAGGGGGATAAAGAACAGATGCTTCCAAGAGCCACTTTTAGGAGTCCAATTTAAAGCAGAACTTTTCCAAAACACACTTCAGCCTTTTTCCTCCGTGAGAAGAGTGCTTTACCCCCTGTGCATCATACGTGATCAAAATAGATGTGGGGGTTTTTTCTGGCAGAAAGGTAGTTGTTTTCTTTGAGGGTTTTGTGTCCTGTGTGCATTTAACTGCCGTGTGGAATGATGTGAAAGGGCCTTTTTCTGGGTCTGTCTCTTGTCTCAGTCAAAGAGCTGCTAGAGTTTTAGGCTGCCTGCATTATCTTAGCAGTGATTTTATGTCACCGAATAACAAGCTGTTAGCACAACCTTGCCATTGGGGTTTGTCACACTTTGTGTGTCAGTGTGTACATGTGCTTTTTTTGCTAAGTCTCATCTCTCCCAGCCTATAGTCTGGTCATTTAAAGCAAAGTTCGCAAACAGCATAATAATGCTGGAAATCACAAAAGAGGGAGCTAATGGCTGCAGCTGCTATTGTAAACCTGATTTCCACAGGCTCAGCAGGGCTTGGCATATCAGAGGCGAGTGCAGTAAAAGGGGCCCTGCTGCTGCAGCTGTGCCTGAGCAGTTGGATTTTTGTTGTCAGCCTGGAATAGGAGCTGGGCCGTGGAAGCTCCTGACCACCTCCTGCAACATGCTGAGTGACCTCGGCCCCGGCAGGAGCCTTATGTGCTACAGCTGCCCTGAATTAAATGGAGGGTGTTGCTACACAGGAGGTCAGGCTGCAGGTGAGCACTGGGGAAGCTTCAGGGGGAGATACTCCAAGGTTTACCCTTTAAGAGAGGACAACGCAGCCCCAAAGAAAGTAGAGGAGAACAGAGGCGTTCATTTAATGTCTAGCTCTGTGCTTCTACAAGAGCTGAAGCAATCTTCCTTGTAAATAAGATGTATCCTATGCCAGCTCAAAATTGATAGCGTCCTCCTTATGTCTTCTTTCAAGCCTGTGGTTTTCCAAATGGAGGAAGAACATAAGGCCTTGAACTCCATATATTTTCTGTACTTAAAGATGTTTCTTCTGAGTATACTCTACTGGTGTCTACTCAGTAATTCTCTTTTGTTTGCATGTAACCTTATCTCCCTTGATGCTTTCTATTTGCTGTCAGGGCCAGGGCTGGGTTCAGGCTCTCAGTATCTTCAAGGAAGATGCAGAGTGGACCATGTAAGGACTAAGTAGTTTTCCTTTATCTTCTCCTGCCCCTCCCACGTTACTGCCATGCACTCCACTTCATGTGAGAGAGGAGAGTCTGTGCAGTCCCAATGTATATACATCTCCTCCTTAAATTAGTATTTAAGTTGTTTAGAAGCACTAAGACTGAAAATGGAGTCCTAAGTCTCTCCAATAATGTCTTCAGTTTCTGTGCAAATACAGCATTTTATTCTTGTAGATATGCTGGCTGTGGTGTGACATTGTGCATGTTGAAGAGGCAGATTTTGCTGAGATGTTTTGGCAGCTGGAAGCCAGCACTCCATGGGCTTCTGTTTGTATGGATTAGGACGTACTGGTGGCTTTCCTCTTTTCTGGTCTGCATGGCTTTCAAAATGTAATGCAATGCATTTGTATATCAGACGTACCAATGGAGGGGGGCGCACCTAGCACTCCTTGTTAGATGATTTAGGCTCACAGTGTTGTAGTCTACCTATATAAAAAAAATTAAGTTTATGCAGTTATTTTGTGTGTTTTAGGAGTTTAGAGGCTTCTCTCCCCATTTCAGTCAAATTTGAAATGATCTTAAAGATAATTAAGTACTTATAAACTGGCATCAAGGAAGAAAAAATCTATTCAATGCTGCCCATGCTGTGGGAAACGAGAGGAAGACTTGGCAATTGCATAAGCTAACTAATCAATTAGCACACACACGCACACTGCCCTGCCGATATACACGCATGTATCTACACATAAGCCACAGCTTTTGGCCTGTCTTGCCTCGCGGGTATGATGTGGGGGACCTGTGAGGCTCAGGTTATTGCAGTAGGGGAGAAGTAACCCCAAACAGAAGGTACAAACCTGTAGGTGGTAAGTAAGGATGTTTACATATTTAAAAGATATATTTTTGTGAAAATGCTATAGTTCTACAGCAAGGAAGTGAATTACACAGCAGACCTGTCTGTGGTTCTTATGGCCCGTGTTATGTATTACTTGGATGCCACACAACCTGTATGCATTTGTCTTGGTCACACATTTTGCCCTTCCTTGCATTGCTGAGGTAAGCATTATCTTTCTAACGCATCGATACCTACAATCCCAATCTGTATTGTTTAAAAGCATTATAATTGCAAAATTTAAATGCTTTTAAAACTCTGTCCTTATATGACTTTCTCAGGGTCTCGTAGGAAGTCTTCTGTATGGGAGGAACTGAAGCTGATTCTGCTGAGTTGCAGGGGAGCACTTACATATGCCAAAAGCACAAGCTGCCTTTGCCAGCATGGAGCCAGGGAGGCTGGCAGGGGCTTGCTTCAGCTGGTGGCTGAGCCCTACCAGATCAGTCTTGCATAACAAAAATGCCCCGTTGCCCAGTTCATGCCAGAGCCTCCTTAATGTTGCTGCTCCTCGTGCAGAAAATGAACAACAGTTACCCAACCTTGCAAAGAGTACATCCTCCTGTCAGCAGGTAGCAAGCTGGAATAAAGGCATCGCTCCACTCCACATCTTAAGGGCTTCCTTACACTGTGAGGCATTGACTCATTTCCACAGAGAACCGAGTGCTTTCAGCTCTCATTAAAGTCAAGTCAACCATCACTGAATCAGACTCCTAGTCCTTATAGTAAGAGGGCAACTTGAAGTAAGGCAGTGTGTGTGATAGGGAAGGGAGTGGAGAGTTGTCGTATTTAATCCATAAAGTATTTTTGAACTTTTGTTGAAAAAACAGGTGGGGATTTTTGGAGGGAGGAGGACTGATTTTTTTAGAAAGCACTTCTCGTGCGTGCCCCAACACCCCAATCCTTTTTTTTTCCTTGTGCAATTCTGAAAATATTTGAAGGAAACCAAATGTCTTTGCAAAAATATGTCTACACTGAAAAGAAAAAAGAAAGTTCCAATAAAAAACTTCTACCAGCTCCTACTCACTAATTGCATTTAACACGCATTCTTATTTTAAAAAAATAGTTCAAACACTTTAAAAGTTTTAAAATTTCCTGTCTGAGCATTTTTGTGTCTGATGGTACTAATGTGATCAAATCAGTTCAGCTCAGCTTCAATTAAGAAGATGAATATATTGAGACTCCCAACAAGGCTGTCCGTCAGGAGCATGGGATTATATGATCCTGCCATTTGGCTCTGTGTTTGCTCTTGGTGAGGCTGATAATTTCATCACCCTCCCTGAAGCTGCGTTTCACTCTCCATAAATTCTTTAGTGCCTCTTTAAGCCTCTTGTATTGGAGCACTTTGTCTTCTGGAATGTCCTAGTTTGATCTGTCATTATAGTGGCATGTCACATTCAGTTACTGTATGTGTCTCACTAGGTGCAATGTAATGCTGGCTGCCAACATAACTAATTGTGAGTGAGTCTTGCTCGTGAGACAGTGTGCTGAAAAACGCAGCTGAGAATACTGGTTTCAGAGTATCTGCTCTTTGAACTGTCTTGGCATCAGTGAAACGCTTCATTATAGAGAGATATAATAGAACCATGGGCCGTGTCCAGGCTGAGAAACTTCTGCCCAAACTTCCCTCTGTTGCTACCCTTGGTTCAGCTCTGCCAGTGATAGGAACTAAGGGGATAAATGAATTGACTGCTGGTTCCCAAAGCTTTCGGAGCGCTGCCACAACCTTCTGCTCTGTCCACATTTGCCCTTTACAAGCCAGTGTCCCCCTTCTTCTGTCTGAAATGGCTAGCGCTGCCTTCCTATCTCCCCTGGCCCTTCCCCTCCTGCGTGCCTTGCTCCGTGGCCCCTGTGATGCTGCCGGTGCTTTTTCTCCCACTCTGCTGCTGGCTCTGGCCAGTGCTGCTGCTGGGACAACGCGAACAAGCCCAGCAGAGCTTGTCCAGCTTGATTTGATGCCTTGCCCACAGCTCTAGTGTGCTTCATCAGCTGGGAACGGGTGATGTGAACACAGCTCCACTTGCAGCTTCCAGCACAGACATTTCATCCTGTGCCAAGCATGTCAGTGTGACACCCAAATTTAGCATGCCAGTCACTGTTGCTTCCCCTGCTACAGCTCAGGCAGAGAGAGTGGGAAATTGTGGCAAAAATACTCTATTATGTTGAAAGAGAGATTGATAGTGCCATTAATAAAGCTATTGCTAGCAAATAACACCTCTGTATAGAGAGAGACTAGCATTGCCCTTTACAACCATCTGTCCCATCTTTGTCTCTCTCCCACACGATCCTCTTGCTTTTTTCTGTAACATCTATTTGAAACACTTTTGCCTTATTGGTTCCCCAGGCTTATGAAAGTCGAGTTCCCTCTCCAAAGAGAATGAATTACACCTTGCTGTTACCCTGCTGTATCGCATAAAAGGTTTGAAGTTTTAAATTTTAGCTTTCTGAGCCCACCTTTGATAGTCTGGACCACCATGAATGACGTACAGGTAGTTTGGATGATACAGACCATGCCCGATATAAATCTTGCTCATGTGATCAATCCTCTCTTTTCTGCCCAAGAGTGACACCATAAACAGTGTTGGCACCTGAAGTATCAGCCTTAGCATCTCAAACAGCAGTACGTGAAGGCAAGGTGGTTGTTTGCAGGTGGGCTTCAAGGTCAGATCGTACTGCTAGCTCAACCACTTCTGACACTGTGAGCATGCTGGTTCCACCCTCCCCCCCACTCCCAGCCCCATACCTTGGGATTATATACAGTCATACGCTTTGGACTCCCTTCCTCCCCAGTTTCTCAGCCTGCAGAGTGCTTTTGAAATGCATTTCTGAGCACATTTTCTCTGCAACCGTGGATGATAAAAGGAAACTATTTCTAATGGAAATGGAAAATCTGGCCTTATCATTCCCCTATCCTCTCAGGATCTGCAGCCTAAAGAGAAACATTAAATATGCAATGCTGTGAGAAAACTGGCAGACCTACAGTTATGGAGTTCATTTCATATTTTAAGGCTATTCTCTGCCCTTTTAACAGCTAGGTATGAGGCTGTTAATAAACAAACAAGATTCAGGAGAAGCCGAGGTTTAGAGTAAACTAAGACCTATCATGAACTTTGGCTATACATACCTCTGTGCTTCCTAGGGATGTGTGTCTTTTCTTCCCTTCACTGTCTTCTGGAATACAAGAGTGCCTTTACTTTTTAAGACTTAATTGTTTAAATATTCTTTGGCCCCAAGCACATAGAAATAGATCTGAAAGAGAAGCATGAAGCTTTGAAAAGGGCTTCCTTGAATTTCCACTACACTAGCGGAAAAACCACTACCAGAGTGGCTTTTCTCAACTACAGACCTGCCTGGGAACCGAGGCTTCAATTTGTTTTAGACTTTATGCAAACCACCATGCTCAGTACTGTACATCTGGTTATGGTTTTATGTGGCTATCATTGTCATTTCCGAGTCCTTTCTATGTAAAAGAAAACCAGCAAAGTCACTAAGTACTTGCAAGAGAGGAGAACCATTAGTTGGAAAGAGTTTTGAGCGAGCAGATTTTGACCCTGAAGCCATACAGTTTTAAAAATAGTCTTTCTCGAGTCTTCCAGGAGATGCAACAATAGCTGTGAGGATCAGACTCTCATGGTTTAACTTCCTGTATGTGCCTGCACACCAATAAGCTACTTGTTATATCAGTAGTGATAATTCTCAAGGTCATGGGCATTTTCTGCTCTGATCTTAGTCTGTTTTTGCTATCAAAGTGGGATGACAGCTGTGTGCGTGTGTGCTGTGAGTGCGAACTGAATTCAAAACACATTGTACATTACCTGATTTTCAAGGGCAAAGCTGAAAGATCCCTTCCCAGTTTTGCTTTTCACTTAAAAGAATTAAAAAAAAAAAAAAAAAGAGAGAAAAGTGAGGGTGGGGATAATCAGACAGTTGAGCTTTGTTACTGCATTTTTTATTTTCATTAAAACCTTAATACTACTGCAAATAGCTTTGGAAATGTTCTATTACCTCTTTCATCAAAGGCTGTTTGACACACAAATAAAGGGAGAACCAAAGTGATGTGAAATACAATTAACAACTGTTACAAATAAACAGACTTCAGGCTTGGGGGCCTTGGGTGTTCTTGACTTTTACCATCTTAGATCAGTACAGGCCTATTACATTTCAGCCTTTTAAATTTTCAATAAAATTTCAATAGATTCAAACTTGTTGTATTTGTTTAGGTTTTATGATTTGTTTAAGGATTGTTCTTACTGGTATGGTTTGAGAATTGTTCAGTGCGAAAGCCTTGGGAGTGGGAGATGTGATGGAGAGGCATAAGATTTTGAGAAGATTTTTCTGTATTTTTTTTTCCTCTCATTTAGGTGGAATGGCTCTGATTAAAGATGGGCAAGTATCGCTTAAAAAAGAAAGGTTTCCAAATATCTATACACATGCATTTACTTTACAGTATGCCTGACCCCTTTTCCCTTACCACCACAGATTTATTTCCTAAAAAGCTTTAGTTCCCAGGAAGGAAAGTGTTATAGATACTCCTGCCAACTTATATCCATCTGCAAACACTGGTGTGAATATTTGTATGTTCAAATCAGAACACGGGGAGGGCTGCTTGTGGCCTGGGAGTCATTCGGTCAGGAAGCAGATGGCTTTGTGGCTGCAAGGAGCACGCAATGCGAATTACTGGTACCAGTCCTGAATGCTTTCTAAGCAATAGTCACGATAAATAGTGAATATATTGTGCAGTCTGGAGGGGAAGTATGTTTCCGCAAATTAGTTTTTCAGTATCTTTGCATTTGTAAATCATACTGTTTCATTACATCAGTTGCAGTGTTCATATGTAAATGGAAAGGCAATCCCGGTCTTTGAAAATGTAGCCAGATGTCATAGTTAGGCCTGACGCAGTGATATAGCAAACTACAAGTGTGTAATTTTTGTTAAGAACTAAGTAGTGCACACTTTAGAATTACAAGAAAATAATAATAAAAAAAATATTTTGGCCTGTATTTAATGATAATGCTGCTAGATTATTCTGACCATTTCACTAGTTGACTTGTCATGTGTTCCAGTCTAGGGACCAGAAGTTCAGTTTTCACTGAGAAATGCTGCCTCAAATGTGGGACTTGTTCTGTTATGGCAGAGTTGTCTTTGCTGTTATCAAGGCTTCACTTGCATTAAGTATTTTGCATCATTCACCTGCATTATATGTTATGCTTTAAACTCTCTGGGTTCAGACAGCCCCATACATATTTCTAGGAACCTTTTAAGCCCATAATAATAATAATAAATAGATTTGTTATTGTTAAAATATTGCTTGTATATGATTATGCTTTTGCTAGATACTAAGTGTAGCATTTTTTAATCTACTATCAGAATAGACAGTAGACAGAGTTCCCTTTGTTTAAATACATTTGTGGGAGCAAATCAGTTCCCTCTTCTGCTGGATCAGTATTGGTGTTCCTGGATCTTAAAATGCAGGCATGTCCTTCAGATAGTGCATTGCTTTCTTTGGATGGTGGTCATGAAACTCAATGCATCTTTCACAAATTGAAATTGCATAAACATAAAATTACTGTAAAGGAAGAATTGGCCTGAAGGTGGTATTTTTAGTGAGTATTTTGACTGCTGTGATTGTGTTTTCTCATATAGTAGTAGTAGTAGTAGTAATAATAATAATAATAATAATGAAGGTGATTGGAACTCACTTCCCTTAAGCTGATCTCCATCATTCATTCATCCATAAATTGAGTTTGAATGTAAACTGAGTTCTAGGTGGAGAATTATTTCACGCAGCTTTTCCCCTTTTGATCTTTTATTCAGTTGCTTCCATTTCCAAAGTCTTCCCTTCATCTTTGTCTTTGAA
>KL259983.1:676-25687 GCA_000699545.1 Podiceps cristatus | reverse complement strand
ATTCCTGATCTGAAGAACTGTAATCCCACAGCCATAACTACTTTATTTTAGCAGTTTTGTATTGGTGTTTCAAGTGATCTGATTAATAAGCAACAATTGGTATAAAGCACTGAAGAACAATTTCCATGGCACAATGCTGTGCAATTTATCATAGGAACAGCTATGAAGTGACTGTACTGACTGGAAAGTACACCACTTTGCCCACAAAGAGGCAAAACCCTGAGGTCTGGGTGCCAAAACAGACCTGCTACATACTAGATGTCATATCTTACATACCCATACATAAATCTGATGTTGATTAGGAATACACAAGCAGTCCTTGATTATGTCCCAGTTAAAGTGAGTGATTTTTTTCTTGAGGGTACAGTTTCAGACCTTCTGAATCGATTATATACAGCATACTCTTGTCTGATCCCAAGCTTAAACCTCTGTTGGTAACCATAAAGCCTATCTTTCTGAAGTAAAGTAATGATTTCTTAATGCAATCGGGAAATTATGGATTAGCACTTGGATATGCTACGCCAATCATCTGATGAATTATGTGATAATATCATTCCCAAACTGCCCATTTTACTTGGAACACAACTTTTGTCATGGTGTTACTGAGGAAACACAGCGCTTTTCTTTCTTTTCTTTTATTCAAACTGTAAGTTAAAAGGAGTGTTGTGGAATTTGTTTTGCCTGAGTTGATGTGTTGGTTCTGACTGGGCAGGAGATGGCTTTCTTCATAGCAGGCCGTATGGTGCTGTGTTTAGGATTTGTGGTTAAAATAGTGTTGATAACCCTCCAGCATTCTGGCTATTTGGCTCTCTTTTTGCCACTCCAACGGCTCTGCCAGCGAGTAGGCTGGGGTTTGGGAGGGGACACAGGAGGACAGCTGGCCTGAATTGGCCAAAGGGATGTCCCATACCACGTAGCATCATGCTCTGCAATAAAAGCTGGGGTAGAGCAAGAGGAAGGTGAGGGCTTTTTCTTCCAAGATGGCATTGCTCAGGGACTGTGTGCTTGTGGGAGGTGATGACTGATTGCCTTTGTGTTGCTCATTTGTTTCTTCTTTCCTTCAGCTATTAAAGTGTCTTTATCTCAACCCACGATTTTTCTGGCTTTTGCTCTTCCTATTTTGTCCCCCATCCCAGTGAGCAGGGTGGAGTGAGTTAGAGGCTGTGGGGGTGCTTGGCTTCTGGCCAGGATCAGTCCACCACAGTTGAAAACTTTTAAAATGAAACCTTTTTAATCCCCCTCTACACCAGAAACTGCCAGCATTACTCTCCAAGATGTTCAGCCTGTCTCTCTGGTCAGGCCAGTTCCTTACCCTCCCTTTCCCATTGCAGGCCAGCACAATGCTTGTCTTATCCCTTCATCTTCCTGATGGAAAAATCCTATTCTGCTTCCAGTTTTGAGCAGAGCTGAATGAGCCCTCTATTTACCAGCTACAATGAAATCAGCATTTGCCTAGCTGAATTGGTTGTGGAGTCCTTGAACAAAAGTTTTTAAGGGATAGAATGTGACTTGTGATAGTATAAAGAATAAATTTTTATTGAGTACTGTGGGGCCATGGTGGTTCCTGGTTGGCACATTAGAAAGTCTGTAGGCTAGAATTTGATAGCAGTACTCCAGCTATATACCATCTGCATTTCTTTTAATGACAAAAATAATCACCGTTTTTCTGCAGTGCTGTCAAAATGCTGAGCCAACATGCCGATCTGGGAGTGTGATCTAGAGTTGTGGTCTGGATACATCAGCTGTGCTTTTCAGCCAATTCCAGCAGCAGATTCTGTAATACTGGCGAGGTTTCATCCAAGAAAAGTACAGATGTTGCAGCATGTTGCAAGTACTTTGGCAGTTTGAAATGCTCGGTCCACTCCTTGGCCCTTTTCTATTTGTCTTACATGGCACTTGTGGCACAGAACAGAAGCAGGAGTAGGCAGTCAAGCAAAAGGCAGGATTTTCCCAATAGAAGCATCCATCCTGTTGGTCAGAGACACTAATAGGTTTTAATATCTACTCTCCTAACATTTGCACTACAAGGGAGGAGGATATTCAGCCGCAGCAGTGTATTCTTGAACTCAGAGACAGCTGGTTACAGCTGAGGTTAGGATTCTTAGGGGTCAACAGAGATTTATTAGCATCCTCTTTGCCCACTTTTTTCTCTCAAATGTACTGACAAGCCACTTCTAGTTCTCACTGCCTCTGAGAGGACCTGATCCAATTTGCTCTGACAGCCACTGCAGTAGTAAACTTAGAATCCTATGTTGCTATTTTGGGGGGAGAATAATGTATAGACTTTACTTTTCAAGGAGTAGATCAGTCAGTTGGAGGATACCTCAGGTTGTCTTGACTAAGTCTTACCCTACATTTGTGGTTTGTGTGTTGTTTGTTTGGTTGTGGGGTTTTTTCGGGGTTTTGTTTGTTTGTTTGTTTGTTTGGTGGGGGTTTTTGGTTTGGTTTTGTTTTGGGTTTTATTTGTTGGGGTTTTTTTGGGGGGTGATGTTATGCTTTTGGCTTTTTTTACTGAGCATAAACATTTATATATAGATGGCTAAAATGCTATTTTTCGGAACTGATTTAGCAGTAAAGCAAAGAAACCAATGGAGTTGTTCCAACATCTAGCCAAACCAGTCAGTTAACTGCATTCCACAAGCTTTCAATTAACATTGGGAAGTTTGCTGTTGTGCTTTCTTATGAGACATGCATAAGGGGGTAGAAGAATGACTAGGGGCTAGCCATAAATCCACCTGTTGCTCTAGTCTTAGTGGTATTAAAACTTAGAGAAAGCATCAGTCTTTTCCCTTGCACGTTATTTGTGCTGCGCCATGTTGGTATGTGGCATTGGTTTTATTCAGAAAATCCATGAGATGTATCAGTAAGAGACATGATTTTTGGGACATCCAAGAATATAAAGACCATAGCAAAGAATGTGGGAGATAAAGTGGCACTTAATGATGATGTTAATACAACTATTCCATCATGGAAATAACATGCAAAATTCTGCTGTAACAAACCTTTCTGAAGTCAGTGCTAGAGAAAGTACCCCTTGCCAAATGCAAATGCCTCATTCAGACCTGAATTCCAGGAGTTACAACAAAGTACAGTTCATAATTTCTGCTTGTGTTGGTCTGTGGAATTTGTGTGTGTTGATCTTGACCTTGGATTTGCTGTTAAGCTTGAGAACCGTTGAAATATTTAGTGTGCAGAAATGTAAAACTCTTTTGGCAATGCCTTTCTTCAAATGTATACATGATTTTAAAAATAAACTCGGAACTATAATTTCACCTGTGTTACAGGCAGAGAGACAATTGTTATAAGCCTTTTGCAAGAAACTGAGATCCAACAGGAGATGATTTATCTTCTATTCATCTGTAGCACTACAATGAAACATGGGGAAAATGCTTTTATGAAAATACAATACTGTTTCCATTTTTGATAATTAAATAGAAAAAAAAAAAAATTCATCCAGTTGTGTCACTTGCATCAGCCTGTGACTATGAAGCTTCCTGTACCAACACTGGTGCTGGTGATATTGTGTCCTTAGCTCCACCATTTATCTTGGTCTCTAGTGACCACTCAGTGCTCTCCAGAACCTGGCCACTAAATGTTTGCACAGAGCAAAATGGACAGCTATCCATAACCGAGTGTGTGGTTTCTCATTCACACCTTCCATAAAATCACATTGTTTTGGGCACCCCTATCTCTTCTTCCCCTTGCATCCTATTTCCTAAGTCTTAACTGTCTCAGGAAATAATGTCAACATTCTTCTGCAATTCTGACATGCTATTCCTTCAATTTGTCTCAAGTATTCCAATTTTTTCTGCAGCATAGTCTATAATAACTTGGGTTTAGTTTTGGTTTTTTTTATGTTGTACAGAATAATGTGTCACCACAGCACTACAAGAGAGCTCTGTAATGACTTCAGGTGAAGGATGACTAAGTATGTTGATACCTGCACTGTGCTTCCTCTTCAGCCATAGGAGAATGAGAAAGGTGTAGATAACAGCCTGCATGCTTAAAGCAATGTTCATACTCAATGTAAATAGTACTGAATGTGACTTCAGATGGTGATATGTAGAGGCACCTACTGGACTTGAAATCTATTGTACCATTTTGTTGCATTTTCAGCAAAATTTCTCAACTTGTGTTTTTATGGTACTCTAAAATTTTGCTCTTTATGTTCCCTGACAGTTCCAGATCCTGACCTGTGCTACCTTTTTTCAGGTAAACTGCATGAAAGAGTCGGGTTCAGGAATACTTGCTGGAAGAGAACAAAGTTCCTTCAACACCACCTTGAGACTCAGCCACTTCTGCTCCATATACAAGGTAAACTTCCTTGTGCTACCTTCTCTAACAAATAACAGCAAATGCATTAAAACAACACCACTACACACAGCTTTCCTCTATAGAGCAGAAGAGGAAGAGCTAACAATTTATAAAACAGAATTAGCATTTTATTTAGCTTAATATACCAATGGAAAGACTTTCCATGCTACTGTGGTAGGAAGGAGAAGGACCTGGGAGTCCTGGTGGATGACAAAATAACCATGAGCCAGCAACGTGCCCTTGTTGCTAAGAAGGCCAATGGTATCCTGGAGTGCATAAAGCAGAGCGTGGCCAGCAGGCCGAGGGAGCTTCTCCTCCCTCTCTGCTCTGCCCGGGTGAGGCCCCATCTGGAGTGCTGCGTCCAGATCTGGGCTCCCCAGCTCAAGGAAGATGAGGAACTACTGGAGAGAGCCCAGGGGAGGGCTACAAAGACGATGAGGGGGCTGGAGCATCTCTCCTGTGGGGAAAGGCTGAGGCAGCTGGGGCTGTTCAGCCTGAGGGAGAGGAGACTGAGAGGGGACTTCATCAATGCTTATAGATATCTCAAGGGCGGGTGTCAAGAGGTTGGGGCCAGGCTTTCTTCTGTGGTGTCCAGCGACAGGACAAGGGGCAATGGGCACAAACTGGAACACAGAAAGTTCTGTCTGAACATGAGGAAAAACTTCTTTGCTGTGAGGGTGACAAAACACTGGCACAAGCTGCCCAGAGAGGTGTGGAGTCTCTGGAGATACTCAAAACCCACCTGGGCATGTTCCTGTGTGACCAGCTCTGGGTGACCCTGCTCTAGCAGGGGGTTGGACTAGATGGTCTCCAGAGGTCCCTTCCAACCCCCACTGTTCTGTGTGATACTGCATGAACAGAGAATCAGCAGTGACTGTTTGTTAAAGGGGCTCTTTGGCACTCACTCACTTTGTCCTTGGTTGGTATTGTGCATTTTAGGTTAGAGTCCAGCAGGTTTATCATTGGGAATTTTAGGAGTTGCTGACATACTTGCTGTATCTATACTGGTTTCTAAGGGCAGCTCCAAGGTCTCAAGACTAGTTTCACTGATACAGTTCAGTGAAAAACGACTGGAGCGCACCCAAGAGAGCAGGTGCCTGGGTGTGTATTAGCTCATCTGCAGGCATGCTTGCACAGGCTGTGCACATATGGGCAGGACATGGAGCATGCAATGCCCACAACCTGTTCAGAACTTTCTCTTTCACTGTGCTAGAGGTGTAGACATGCTGCCTGTACTTTTGTCCCAAGGACACCAGGAGAGGGTCAACAAAGGAAAAGGTCTTAGAGTAGTGTGGAGCAGCCTTCCCGCTGCAGAGAGCCCAGGCTGACACGTTTCCTTTGCCCTGGTCCTGGTTCTGGAAATACTGGGCTAGCTTCTTCAGGATCTCTATGCCACTCTACTCTTATAGGGCAAATAACAAGAATGCCCAGTAAGCTGAAGATTTGCTTGGGGCTAGTGCACATGGTGGGGAGCAAACCAAAGTGGAGCCTTTTCTAGGGTGGGGGAATCATAAAGAGCTGCTTTGTGTTCTCCCAAATGGAGCTGAAGCCAGAGCTTATTAACTGCAGCTGGAAAACTGATTCAGAATAGTAACTTGTCCTTTAGTAAAAGCATATGATATGTGTGTTAAAACCAGGTCTCATCCTCCTCTTTTACTGTTCTCCATACTGCTATGATTAGTTGGAAGTACATTATCCTGTAGACATTAATTTCCCTGGGTCTACATAAAGACACATCTTTTTTGATAGTTCTAAGTGACCTTATTACATATCTTCGTGGAATTGAATCCTGCAGGCCTTCTGTTCAACTACAGAGGTTGCTTCCTGGGCCTCCCAAACTGTCCACAGTTTGATGGCAGGTTTCATCTAGTTACACCCTATGGGGACAATAGGATGGTACACTAAGGAAACAGGCTTAGCAAAAGAAACACCCACACAATTAAAATGTAAAATCTGAAAGATCTATATTAAGCATCAGGCTTTTGAATGCAATCTGACTCTGGTTTTGTCCCTTGGGTTTGGTTTAAATCCCCAGGAAAGACCAAGTCTCTCCATGTTACCCTCTGGCAACAAATTAACTCCTTTTGGCTGAAGAATTCCTCTTTGTTAAACAGTCTCTGTCACTGTTTGGTTGAGTGGAGAACACTGCTGTTTTAATTGGTATTATTTCAGCCTGAGTATTTAAGCCCTCACCCTTGGTGTGTTTTTGCAGAGCATGTCCAAAGCCTGACACATTCTGTTGGCTGAAGGCCCATTGCTTCCTTCAGCACTCCAGGTGAGGGATTCTTGACTGATCTCATATTTCTGGACAATCTTGCCAGTGTCTAGGTCTTCCTACCAAACAGATGATTTAATTCCCCAGCAATACAGGGTACAGAGAGCATTCACAGAGATACATGAAATTCATAGTAACTGTACAAAGACATTTCTGCAAATGCCTGCAGTCTGCAAGTGAAATTCTTGTGGTAGTTAGATGCTGGAGGCTCATTTGATTCACTCATTACTCTGCTGGGATGTAAAGCAGCTTTGCTTCTGTTAGCTAATATGTTGGTGGCAGAAATGAGCCTGCTTCTGCAGATATCTGCCCAAGAACCTCAGCCCGGTTGCCTTGTCCCTCCTGCACGCATCTGCATTCAGTCCTGAGACTTCGGGGATGCACCTTGCTGCTTCCTTTGCCATGGTAGGCTGCAGTTTGCTGGGGGGTACTGACAGAACTTACTTGAATTTCCTGGGCAGGAAGCTCAGGATGATACTGCAGCTCTGGGAGTATGCAACTGCCTGCTGCCTGCATTGTCTCCTGTAGGGTGTTTGGGTTGCTAACAGAATGAATTACACTCACTTGAATTTTGACCCCTGTATTCTTTGCTGCCACCAACTTGGCTTTACAATATTGTCAGGCTTTTAAGTAAATGCTTATTTATTTGGATGGGATCCATTCCTAGGACAACTTGAGTTATGTTGACTTTGCTGTGAAGACAGGCCTAAGGAGGTAGGTTCTTCCTGCTTCCCTTAAAGTCTTTTTATACAGATCCTGTCTGTCCCCTTAATGAGGACAACTAGAGAGACAGTGTTAAAAAGCACTCGTGCTAGAAATGAAAGGTGGAGAGGAGTTATCTCAAATCTTAAATGCAAGGGTCTGTGTGGTAGACTTTGTGGTGTGGAGGAGAGGGTGAAGAAACTCTGGTGTTCTGTCTATGAAGATTCATTTTCAACTGCAGATTTGATGAAATTGTAAATATTTCTCTTGTGGTAGATGGATTCTGCAGAAAATTTCCACATTGCCTGATGGGATAATGGATTGCTTTAAAACAACAACTTTCTTTGGAAACACAAGCCTGACTTTACTATTTTTTTCTATAGTTATCAAGAGCTTAAGACATTGATTTGTCTGATCAGGCTGATTACCAGAAGTAAAAGATAGCCTAAATTCTCTATGGCTCTCTCTAAACAAGAATAGCCTGACCTAATAACATGTTTCCTCCTTTGTCTACATGCTAATTCTAGAATTACATTGTTTTTCTGTGCTTAGCCCTGGGATGTGTTTGCTTGAGCAAAATATAACTTGACAAATCTCTTCCTTGTTTAGAAATTCTAAGAACTGAAGTTTCAATATATTTCCCAAGAGCTGGATTCCTTGTGCCTTCCTTTCTACTGTCTTTCTGCCTGTCCCTGCCCTGTCCTGTTGTTTAAAAGGAGCTTATGCATTTTAATATTTTCCAAGTTGTGCAGAGCTCAAAAAAGGGAGGAACGTGCAGCCATGGCAAACCTCAGAGCTGCTGAAGTTGTGTGTAAGGCAAACTGAAATGTAAAGCCCAGTCTCACCACAAAAGGCCCTAGGGCAGCTGGAGAGCCATGTGGGGAGCGGGCTATGGTGTTTGCTTCTGATGGAATTCGGTGATGTCCGGGGTGGGTGGAGGTCTCTAGGAAGCAGAGGAAAGTATTCATCTGTCTAATGTTCCTGTGAGTGGGAGCAGTGCTATTTCTGTTTTACAGAAGACAAACTTGAAGACAAATGGAGGCCTACACAAAGGCTGACTGTAGTCACTGCACACCAAAAACTGGGCTCCTTTGTCTGGAGGATCCTCTCTGTTTCCACAAGCTATAGGAAAAACAAAGATTTGCTTAACTATAGCCAACCTTTTGTGAATCTCCCTCACTTTCACCCTCCTCCGAAGAGTGACTTTTTCTAGGTCATGCAGAAATGATTAAATAGTACCTTGGAGCAAGGAATGTCTCCCACTTCTTATAATTGCCAGGCTAGCGTGCTGGCCACTCAGCCATCTTTTCTGACTATTGTTCAGCTGCGTGTAACCATTAAATAAAGTTCTCCTGTGGGTATTTATGTAGTGTGCCTATGGTACTTCAACAGAAGCAACTGGCAGTAAAGTCTCTCTCAAATTGCTCTGTTACCACTGACTCCAGACTTCTTTAGATAGTAGCTGATAAAGTTCAAAACATTAATTTCCACCAATAAACAGGAACTGAAAGCCTAGGGAGTTAATAGGGCTTTTTCATCTCAGCTTAACTCTCTGATCTAATTTCAGATAGCAGGAAATATGCCAACTTTAGCTGCTAATTAGAGTTACTCTTTGGAGATTATTTGTAGCAGACCTCCAAGCTTCTTATAACAAAAATGCACTGACAGTCCTGCCAGCATAAATATGTTAGATGTTTGTAGTGTAGAGGCCATTTGAATTATGCAATGAATTGTTGTGAAGAGTTTTAAAATATATCAGACTTCACAAACAGTAATTTTATCTGGAAACCACGGTTCTTTATTTACCCAGAAACAGTAAGTGTGGCAACTTTGCCAGTTTTGTCTCTTTTCTCACAGGTACCAATGGTTTTTAAATAATAAAGGACGAGGTTTATCTTTCATCCTCTTTTCAAGAGTACTCTTGTTACCATATTCTGCTGAACTCTGGTTATATGCTCTTGGAATTAGGCCTCTACTACACCCTAGAATACCTCTTGCTCTCAGAGAAAATAAGGTACTCTTTCATCATGACAAAGAAGTCTGTCCATAATCCTCTGTTCTCAGAGGATTCGCTCTTTCTACCCTCACAGTGGTCTTCAGCTTTCTCAGGAAGCTGTGCCTCCCAGTGTAGCTGTATTTACTATCCAACACAAGTAAGAGATACAGAATCTGACCCAGAGAAATTAAGAGCAAAGAGCTGCTGTGCTGCGGTGGGTTGCCGGGGGGGGCTGCCGTGAGCCCCACATGCTCCCACTGCATCCTTCTTGACTGCAGGCTTGGTGCTGATTTGCCCTTTGTGAGGGTCAAGTTTCTTTTTTTGGGTGGTGGTGGTGGTGGTGTTTGTTTGGGGTTTTTTTTGTTTTGGGCACCACAGTATAAAAAGGATACAAAGCTACTGGAGAATGTCCAGAGGAGGGCCACGAAGTTGGCGAAGGGTTTAGGGGGGAAGCTGTGTGAGGAGAGGCTAAAGTCACTCGGTCTGTTCAGCCTAGAGAAGAGGAGGCTGAGGGGAGCCCTCATTGCGGCCTACAGCTTCCTCACAAGGGGAGGAGGAGGAGCAGGCGCTGATCTCTTCTCTCTGGTGACCAATGGCAGGACCAGGGGGAAAGGCAGGAAGATGCACCAGGGGAAGTTTAGGTGGGATATTAGGAAGAGGTTCTTCACCCAGAGGGTGGTGGAGCACTGGAACAGGCTCCCCAGGGAGGTGGTCACGGCACCAAGCCTGGCAATAGTCAGGAAGCATTTGGACAACGGCCTCAGACACATGGTGTGAATCTTGGGGTTGTCCTATGCAGGGACAGGGGTTGGACTTGATGATCCTTGTCAGGCCCTTCCAACTCAGGACATTCTATGATTTTATGAATATGAGTAAGTGTGTAGTGGCAGAAGTGTGATTATAAGATTCCTTTTATTAATGGATTTTCCTTTTGTAGCAGTCATATGTTATGCTTCTTCCTCACCATTCATTCAAGGTTGAGTTCTTTTATGTTCAGTTTCTGTAACATCTAGGCAATAGTGGTCACAAAGCAGTTTATAAAATTAACCAAGCCTCACATTACCCCTTTGAGAAATTCGCTGAGCTGTATAGTGGATGTAAAGTGATGGGTCAGTGAGAACAACGCTGAGGCTAGAACCATGTCCCCACTTCCACTGCTGTCCATTGCTTACTCATAAAGATGGAAAAATATGCCATTACTGATTGCAGCTCCTCCTTCCATGCTTTCTAAAGAGAGCTACTGAGGAAAACATAATGCTTCCAACGCAGTGGGGAACAAAGCAATCCAGAGAAGAAAGGGAACACACATGTCCTAACCTTTGTGTTTTTAATATATTTTTTTTTAATCTCTATTTGAAAGCAGTGTCAGAATGCCTTGAGTACTGTAATCCTGGGTACCTCCTCTTCCTTTGCTTTGTCTAAACCAGATTCCATGGACAGTCTCCAGCTTCCAGTGTGATTTTATGTCACTGAAGCTGAGAACTACAGTGCATCACAGTTGACTCAGGAAAAATGAGGATATGAACTAATAGAACTGCAATATCTAATAGAACTTGAGATATGAGGAAGCATTTTCAAGGCAAAATATTTTGATTTTCAGGCTTTTTACTGTGGAAATATTTCATTTAGTTGAAAATCCAGTTTTCCAGCAAAGGCAGTTTGTGGGAAAATGTTTTCCAGCCCAGGCCTATGCCCTCTTTATTTTCCTTCATTAATGTATATCTCAATGATTTCTAGTAGTCTTTTTTTCTATGTGCATCTTACATTTAAAATTCACATCTTGTTTAACTTGAAAGTCTATGGATGATTGGAGAACTGGAAGAATGACAGAGAAATCACATAAGCAAAACCAAATTAATTTGGGAGGTGAAATGGGTTTTATTTTGATTCTCCATTGCCACTCAACTGTATGGCCATTTATACTTGCATGATATGCTAGATAAAATGAGTGGTTCTGAGTGGGTAATGTTTTCTTGCTCTTCCCAGTAAATTTAGCAGCAGTTATAAGAGGTAGATCGTGTTGTTGTGGAAGAACAGTTTATAGCCACAGCCCTCTTCCCCAGTGAAATGAATTTACAACAGCTAAGAATCCCAAAAGTTGAAATCCACTGCTGAGCTCGTATGCCCTCTTCCTCTGAGCTGTTTCAGTGACCAGGCTGCCTGCCAACACCTTTGCGTCAAGCAAGCAGCTACGGTGATCTTGAAGCATTACAGCACTGCTTCAGTAGTTATCTTCCCTGTCCTGCTCCATATTAATACAGCCTGGTTGTCCATGCTGGAAGGTGGCTGAAGAGCTGTGAATCCCTGTGCGGGTTATGAATGGATCCAGGTCTGCAAATGACTATGCAAAACAGAAGGCGGTGGAGTATCTGGCCCGTTGTTCTTTTTAATTAACCTCTATAGGAAGAAGTACTTAAGAGAGAATGATTTCAACACTGGCCTTTAATGCAAGGATAGAAGAGCTGCCAATCTAAGAGGCACTGCAGAAGCATAAGGGAGATGAATACTGATATCCCTGGGTTTTCAAAAAGAAAAAAGAAAATCAGTCAGAAGACTGTAACTTTGTTTTATTTTGATTCTTATGAAGGATGTGACCTCCACTGTTTTAGACCTCTTTAAGGCAGGTATGTTGAATAAAAATCTCAATAATGGAAAACTTTCCTTTTCTTTGATGGCAGATGTACATGTAAGGACAGGGGGCAATGTAGCTGTGTAAGCCATGTGTAAGGAAGTCACCCCAGCTTGCAGTGCTCAGAGGTGCAATGCCACCGGCCAAAACCGTGTCCCAGTGTGACAGCTGGCCTGCAGCATGCTCAGGAGAGAAAGGGGAGAATGCACGGGGTGAATTACGTCCTAGAGCAAAAGGCGGCTATCTACAACGGGGGATGCCCTGGTGCTCCCAATGAAGACACGGTTAGGAAATTTAAGTAAACAGTTGCTCAGTCACTTTGGAGAAGGCATCAGTAAAAACATTTTATTTGAAAAAAAGTATATGTGGGTGGCTTGGCCAGCAGCAATATTTTGGTTTTGTCTACTGTAGGGAATTATTTTTTTCCCAAACTCATTCAGCCAGCTTAATTTAGAGCAGATTTAAGTTACACTAGAGGTAATATTGGTATTAAATGAGTGCCAGGACTGTGGAGGTGAACTTCAGCAACACTGTGGATATTGCTGACAATTTGGATCCCAGCAGTAATGCATTAGAAATCTGATGTAAGGAGCCATAATTTTCACAGTGTGAAATGGAAAAGCAGGGAGAAGTGAAAAGCAGAGAGCAGGACAGTGTAAAATATGATCTATACGAGTGGCAGTTTATCTTGCTTCTTTTTAACTGCCTTCTCTGACATACCGCTCCCCTCCCCACCTCCTTTTTGCATGTAAACTTGCACCTACCTATTTTCTGACTGTTTTATTCCATGGAACATATATCACTACACAAGATCTCTCTGACCTATTAAGCTGCCTGCCTGAACAGGTATAAGCATAGGCATAGTGATGGGTAGATGCCCTGGGATCACTAAAAGGTGTTGCCTAATGTTAAGATGTATCTTAATCAATAGTATATATTGGATTTACTTCCAAGTGTCCGGGTAGCCTGATATTTAAAAAAAAACAAAACAAAAAAACCCCAACCAACCAAACAAACAAAAAAACCCACATCACTGAAGCAAACTTCGTGTGCTACAGGATATTTAACACATCTTAGTTTTCAGAAAGTGCTGAGCTTACTGGGTCGGATTCAAAAAAAAAGAGCTTAAAAAGAGGAGACAGAAGGAGCTAAGCTTTGCAGTCTTTAATTTTCAGAGGCCAAGCTATGGGCATGGAATGCTAAACTGTATGTAGATCAACCTCTACTCCCTCCCAAAGTGTCCCTTGGGAGCAGTAAAACCCCCAGATCAGATCCAAAACTACCACCATCACTAGTTGTAAAGCCAGCTGGAGATACATAACGTATAGAAATGCAGGGGGTACTGAATTGCTCCGCAGTAAGGTATCACCTTCCACTCTGCGCTTCTGTGTGAAAGAGTGACTACATGACTACAAAATGGAGGTGTGGAGTGTGGGCATTAATATGCTGAAACAAGGAAAAGCAGCTCTCGGGATTGCATATGTACTTGGCATTTTATCTAAAACTCATTTTCAGCGCCCCAGTCTTCACAGAATCACAGAACAGCAGGGGTTGGAAGGGACCTCTGGAGACCATCTAGTCCAACCCCCTGCTAGAGCAGGGTCACCCAGAGCCGGTCACACAGGAACATGCCCAGGTGGGTTTTGAGTATCTCCAGAGATTCCACCCCTCTCTGGGCAGCCTGTGCCAGGGCTCTGCCACCCTCACAGCAAAGAAGTTTTTCCTCATGTTCAGACAGAACTTTCTGTGTTCCAGTTTGTGCCCATTGCCCCTTGTCCTGTCGCTGGGCACCACAGAAGAAAGCCTGGCCCCAACCTCCTGACACCCGCCCTTGAGATATCTATAAACATTGATGAGGCCCCCTCTCAGTCTTCACTTCCTCAGGCTGAACAGCCCCAGCTGCCTCAGCCTTTCCCCACAGGAGGGATGCTCCAGCCTTCTCATCATCTTTGTAGCCCTCCCCTGGGCTCTCTCCAGTAGTTCCTCATCTTCTTTGAGGTAGGGAGCCATGGTACTCCAGATGGGACCTCACCCGGGCAGAGCAGAGAGGGAGGAGAAGCTCCCTCGACCTGCTGGCCGAGCTCTTCTTAATGCACCCCAGGATGACATTGGCCTTCTTGGCAACAAGGGCACGTTGCTGGCTCATGGTTATTTTGTCATCTACCAGGACGCCCAGGTCCTTCTCCTCAGAGCTGCTTTCCAGCAGGTCAGCCCATAAACCTGTACCAGTGTGTGGAGTTATTCCTCCCCAGGTGCAGGACCCTGCACATGCCTGTGTTGAACCTCATGAGTTTGCTCTCTGCCCAACTCTCCAGCCTATCCAGGTCTTGCTGAATGGCAGTGCAGCCTTCTGGTGTCTTGTGTCCTTTTGAACACAATCCCTGAAAATTCAACCCTGCTTTGTTGTCTTGCTTGAGTATAGGAAAACAGAAGTTTCCAAATGCATTTCTGAAACTTAAGTGGGGAAATGAGTTGCTCTGCAGACCTGCTCAAGGTCTTGAAAGGGCTTGAAAGTTAGCTTAACTGCTCACCAAGCCAAGGTGCCAGATCAGCAGTCCAGCCTGTGTAAGTACTCTGATTTCAGTGAGGAGAGAAAGGCTTCTCCTCAGGCATTTAGTTAGGCTCCTGCTACAAATCACCCTTAGGAGCCCACCTCTCTCCCCTCATTGCAGAGAAGGCATGGGAGGCTGGCCACTTCACTTAAGAGCCTAAGCTGGGTGCCAGCATTTGTTGCTAACCCCTGTTTCCCACTGCCTGAAATGACCCTTGCAAGGCCTCTTGACAAGGCTAGGTCTGCTAAACCAACTCGCAGTTCTGCTTCGGGCCAGCTGGCAGCCTGTGTTGAGGCCAGTCCTGGGTGCCTGGGCTCCTGAAAGCGGCACTTGACTGCAGCTCAAGATCTGGGCTCCTGAGTTCAGTTCAGGAGATATATCACTGCAGTAGGTGTGATGTTAATGCTTCTGAACACAAGCATCGTGATGACGGGCTGTCATCACAGCAGTGTCGTGCTTTCACAGGCCTTGAGACCTGAACGGCAGCAGCTAAGCACAGCAGCCTGTGGGGAGCGATAACCTAAAGCCCTCATTTATTACGATTTCCTCTGAAATCAGCTATGCCCCTGCCTAGTGCTCAAGCTGTACTTCTGCATTATCTGCCTCTCCAAACAGGAGAATGTGGCAAATGCAAAATCCCTGCTCCATTAACATCTTTCTCAGGCTCACACATTTGAAAGATCTTGGAGAGACAATCTCAAACTTAATTGTTTTGTGCTAGTGCTTAACAGCAGGCCCTTAAGGCTGTTGGTACCCCTGGAGTTCAAACCAAGGGGGAACAGATTGGATAAATTGAGATTATTCAAGAAAGCTCTTGAGTTGTTTAAATTGTGGGTACCAGCCCGTACTGTCCAAACACACAGCGTTAATGGTCCTTAGAGAACAAAAATCAAAAGTTAATGAAAATATTTAATTTTCTATGCAGATCACTTGTACTCCTGTTAAACCCTGGAATTATGAAAGCATCTGACTCCTCACATCCAGACAGATACATTTGAATTCTGAATAGCTTAAATGTTTTAATCACTGTGGTTTCATTATAGCTTAATCACTCCTGATAGATTTTTTTGTCTCAACTACTTGTTATTCAAATGTTATATCAAAGATGCAACCCTGTCTTTTAACAATAAAAAAATCTCTTATCCCTCGGGCAGCAGTTAAGCGAACTTTCACCAATTGAAGATTGGACTCAAAAATGCTGAGCTCTTCCCCTGTTCCGTGCGCTGTTCGATGATGGAGCTTTTTGACAACTTCCTGCTGTCTGTTAGGTAGGTAAATCCCGAGAGATTTAAATGCTGCTTTTGAAGCGCTGTGAGGAATGTTTCCCTGGACTTCTGATACAAGCAACCAATGCATTCATCTGTACAAGAGGAGAAGCAGAGGGGTTGACGCTGAATCCCCAGCAGTATAGTACGAGCTCTGCATCTGACTCGGCACGTGGCCTTCTGAAGTCACTTTGAGCCAGCTTCTGAAAGGTATGAAGGTGTCATCAAGTTCTGCCTATTCCAGTAGTGGATTTGCTGAAGACTACTACACCCGTTCCCTGCATAAAACCAGCCTTACCTGCAAAATCCTTGTGTACCCATGTAGCTGTGCTTCTAGCAATGCTTTTCTTGACCTAGGAATGTGGATTGCAAATGAAGGGCAAGCAGAAGGGAAGGCATATCACTTAACTTTTTATACTGCAAGAATTTCAAGTGTTGAGCCAGCTGAAGGCTGCAGATATACCAACCTAATTGCCAAGAATTTGGGAGCATCTAGGGCCATGTAATGCATTGACAACCAGCCTCTCTGTCATTGTTGTTTTCACTGGCTTCAATATTCCATGTTTTTCACCACTGCTAAGCAGAAAACACTTCTTTTCTCTGCAATGGATGGTTGTAGCTTTATGAGATGTCGTAACTTCTGTTTAGGAAGAAACAAAAGAACTCTGTATATGGTTGCATCTCTGGTATGGCAATATGCTGTGGTTGGGGGCTTATTCCAAAGTTCACAGAAATAAGGAGCTTCCACCTCTGGAGTTTAGTCTTCCAGCACCTGTACATGTGTGCATTCTAGTGGATATACACACATAAAAATAAATATGCACATGCTTATTTTCTTTACTGGCTGCTCAAAATGGGACAGTGTGGTTTGAGGCAAGGAATTTGTTTTAGTCATCTGAAAATTAGACACAGTCTTATCTGTATATATATAGTCAGGGCTTCTGTACTCAGTCGAGAGACGGTTACCTCCAGGAGATGGTTCGTCACTTTAAGATAAATTTCAGGGGATGATTAACTTAGACTGGATGTGTGTCTTTCTCGTCATTAAAACTGGATGGAGTAGATCCCATGTCAAGTGGCTAAGGCAACTACCCTGTGAGGTTGCCTAAATGCCTTTAATTCATATTACCATTCCTTAAGAAATGATGATATGCAGCATTTCAGAGTATATAAACTATAAAAAGGAAGCATACCAGAATTAGAAGCAGGGACAGGTGATCTTGAGAATAATACAGAGACACTGCCCAAATATGTCGGGACTGGGTAAGGAATGTCAAAGTAACAATCTGAAGGGCAACAGGAAAGGCTTCTATCAGTAGATGGGCAGTGAAAGAAAAACTAGAAAAAACATGGGCCATGCGCTGAATGGAACTGGGGACTTGTAACAAAGAACGTGAAAAAAATGAGAAGCTAAATGTTTTCTTTGTGTTTTCTTTGCGTTGGTAAGACTTGTCTTCAGGAATCCCAGGTTGCTGAAACCAGTGAGGAAGTCTGGAGCAAGGAAGAGTCTACTCTTGGTAAAGAAGGATCATGTTAGGGAACATTTATACAAACTGGACGTACACAAGTCCATGAGACCTGAGAAAATGCACCCATGAGTGCTGAAGGAGTGGTCCAATGTCATTGTGAGGCTACTCTCAGTCTTTGAAAAGCCATGGCAATTGGGTGAGATTCCTGAGGAGAGAGAGATGGAGCGAGACTCTTCTCAGTGATCCTCACTGAAGGGACAAAAAGCAATGTTCACAAACTGAAATTGAAGAAATTCCATTTAAACATAAGAAAAAAGCTTTTCACTCGTGGTGTACACTGGAACTGATTCTCCGGAGAGTTTGTGGAGGCTCCATTCTAGGAGATACTCAAAACTCAACTGAACATGGTCCTGGGCAACCTGCTCCAGCTGACCCTTCTTTGAGCAGGAGAGTTAGACTAGACAGTCTCCCGAGGTCCCTGCCAACTTCAGCTGTTCTGTGATTCTGTAATCTCAGAGAGGCTTAGGAGTCTCTAGAACTGCAGCCAAACCTGTCTTTGTCTCTCTTATCATTAACACACCAGTAGGAGCTCTCTCCTCTGCAGCCAGTCTGCCTCTGAAAGTAGTAGAATGTGAAATGCACAGAAATATTGTAGAAATGCAAAGTATGTAATTGTTGCCTTTTTACTATTAACTTGTAATTAATTGGTTTTTGTTTAATGACAAAGGAATAAATAGCTCCTGAATGTATAGTTAATGCACAAAGAAAACCCACAAAGCTCTTACAGGATAGCAGCTTCACAAAGGAACATCTGTTAAAGGAAATGACCTGCACAAAGTCATTGCAAGTCCATTATTCACTAACTGCCTACCTATTGAGAACTAAATGACACAAATGAGTTATGCTCGTTGGCTTTTCATCTCCATCGAAGTGGGCTCAAATCCCTAATAAGGCACCAGGTGAAAATGAGTCTCTAAGGCCTCTATTCCAAATCCCTTGTTATGCACCGTATAAATTAGCACATTAGCAAGCTTGCCTCAAGGGAAAAGCAGGACTAGGACAGCAGGTGTGTCACACAGCATAATTGAGATGCAGCAGCAGAGCAGACCGGTGCTTTTGCACAGTGCCAAGTTGCTTCACGCCACCTCTATTGATCTGTAACTTTCATGAGCTCTAGACTGGCTCCTGATTTTAAAAGCCTCATCTTCTGTTACATCAAGAAATCCCTCCAAGGGGAAAAAAATCACTGAAGTTTGTCATTGAATAGGCCAAGCAGTACAGGATCCCCAGGTATGAAAACGTTTGTCAATATTAATTTGTTATATACAAATGGTTCAGAAAACGAATGAAGGACAGTTTGTTTGCATTTTTTTTTCCTCTTCAAAGGCCACTCAGGCTGCTGTGAAGACTGTGCTGTGAGTGAGAGGAGGAACAGAAGCTGTCAGGGATTAGTGTGCTGCTGTGCACAGAGGGTAGTTTTTTTCTCTGCTGGTGTAGGTATGTCAGTGGGGTGAAAGAGTGGAGCGAGTCTGAGACAGTTTTGGTAGGGAAGGACTTCTGTGAACAAAATGAATAGGGAAAGGAAGAGTAACCTTATCAGTATACAATGGAAAAAAAGAGACATATTGAAACTTCTGACATTTTGAGCCGTTCCCCTACTACCATGGGTTAACGTTAAGATATTGAATATTCTCTTTATCATAGGCCATCTGTCCTTCCTGCAAAGCAGCAGCAAGGAACAGGGTCAGAGAAATTCCCGTAAGCCACCAGGCCTGGCAGCCTGCGTTTCCCAACCTGCTACGCTAATGCAAGATGTCAACAGCTCCGGGACAGACAGCAGTAGATACCTGTTTGATTCAAAGTTCCAGGCTCTTATACCATATATATTTACCTGACAGAGCACCAGAGCAATGTGGTTACTGTCATAAAGCACTGGGAAAGGGTTTCCTGGTAGAGTCGCATGCATTCAGAGTCACATTTCTAAGGCTCAGCTGAATTATTCCTGTTGACAAAGCAAGGCTGATGTGTTGAAGTGAAGCACTGATAAGAGCAGTAAAAACACTTCATTTGTTCTTATCAGGAGCTACTTGCAAACCTGTCAACCTGCAAAACAGTAATTTTTTTTTCCATCTTTTGCTTAGCAATTAAAAAATTCTTATTAGTGCATAACCCTTCTTCCTTGTTGATGATTAAGAGACTACCTCACAAAACTCTGGATTAAATTGATGTATTCACTGCTTTAATCTTGGGGAAGCAAATTAATCTCTCCTGACATCCTGATGGCTTTACCAGGATGACATAAAGAATTATATTGGCAGAAGGATGCAGGTGAAGTCCAAAAGCAGAGATCCTAATTAGCCATTATGGAGTAAATCCCAGCTGCCCTTCAACCCTTCAAATATGATATACATTGGATTTTGCCCTCTCTAGCTTTGCATCTGAAAAAGGAAAATGAAAACAGATCTTTAAAAGGTATCCCTATAACTAAATAGATGCCTGGAAGCACTGGTGAATAGACCAGTGATGAGTGGCGTTCCTCAGAGGCTCATATTGGGAGCAGCACTGTTTAACATCTTTGTCAGCAGCATGGACAGTGGGATGAGTGCACCCTCAGCAAGTTTGCCGATGACACCAAGATATGCGGTGCCATCAACACACTGGAGGGAAGGGACGCCATCCAGAGGGACCTTGACAGGCTTGAGAGGTGGGCCCATGCGAACCTCATGAAGTTCAACAAGGCCAAGTGCAAGGTCCTGCACATGGGTCAGGGCAATCCCAAGCACAAATACAGGCTGGGCAGAGAATGGATTGAGAGCAGCTGTGAGGAGAAGGACTTGGGGCTGTTGCTTGATGAGAAGCTCAACATGACATGGCAATGTGCTTTAGCAGCCCAGAAAGCCAGCCATATCCTTGGTTGCATCAAAAGAAGTGTGACCAGCAGGTCGAGGGAGGTGATTCTGCCCCTCTACTCCACTCTCGTGAGACCCCACCTGGAGTACTGTATTCTGCTCTGGGGCCCCCTACACAAGAAGGACATGAACCTGTTGGAGCGGGTCCAGAGGAGGGCCACAAGATGACCAGAGGGCTGGAGCACCTCTCCTACGAAGACAGG
Organism: Podiceps cristatus; assembly: GCA_000699545.1. Taxonomy (NCBI): domain Eukaryota; kingdom Metazoa; phylum Chordata; class Aves; order Podicipediformes; family Podicipedidae; genus Podiceps; species Podiceps cristatus. The sequence goes on along the minus strand of KL259983.1, from coordinate 5,373 downwards.
CTGAGAAATTGGGGCTGTTCAGCCTGGAGAAGAGAAGGCTCCAGGGACACCTTCTAGCAGCCTTCCAGTCCCTAAAGGGTGCCTACAAGCAGACTTTTGACTTTAAACTGAAATATGGTAGATTTAGATAAGATCTAAGGAAGAAATTTTTCCCTATGAGGGTGGTGAGGCAGTGGCACAGGTTGCCCAGAGAAGTTGTGGATGCCCCATCCCTGGAAGTGTTCAAGGCCAGGTTGGATGGTGCGTTGAGCAACCTGGTCAAGTGGAAGGTGTCCCTGCCCATGGCAGGAGAGTTGGAACTAGATGGTCTTTAACGTCCATTCTGACCTAAACTATTCTATGATTATATTCTATGATTCATGAGTATGGTCTTAAATTTAACTTTGAAATTCCTTTGAGTTCATGAAAACAATAATTCTCTTTAACAGAAAAATGTCAGTGTGTTGCTCTTTGTCTCCTGAGGCAGAACCAAAGGGATACCATCTGAAATTATTCTCATGAAAAATAATGACAAGGGAGAAGGCATATGTAAAATTTGAGGATTATGAAATGTGGATTAGTACAAAATAATAAATTGGCTAGCAGTTAGGTGGATGTTGTAGAAAGAGGAACAGATCTCTCTAACTGATTTCAGTCTTCTCTTGAATTACAGTCTCCTAAATGCCCTAACCATCACACCATATATTCAACCTTTGTAGTCCACTTGAGCTCAAATGTAACTGGTGATCCCTTATGTTCTCTATTGACTACCCTGGTGTGACTCACTCTCATTTTTTCCCTTTATTGACTTGAGAAACCCTATCCAGTGCAAGGTTAGCCAGGACCCCAACAAAAGCAGACACAGATCCAGTCTACAAGGACTAGGTGAGGCACCTGAACGAACTCTTCCACTGAAGGCCCAGACACAAGCTTTGCAGACTTCCTTGTTGAGAATTGTTTGTGCCTAATTCTGAGACAGTCTCTGTTTCAACAAATTAATATTGTCTGACCAATAATAAGTAAAGGCATAAATCGTTACTACCAGACTCACGTAACTGAGCATTTCAAGATCTCAGTCTCTGAATAACTCTAGGCACTATGATTGAAAATGTTGTTGGGGTCTTGTTTCTTTGGTGTATGTGGGACATGTTTTCATCTTCAGAGAGAGTTACACAGAAACTTTCTACAAGGTTGTGGAAAACTCTGAGCTTTTACATTGTCAGAAGTTAAAAAAGAAACTGGAGATCTCTTCTGCAAAAGTATGCGTGTGGCACAAATGTCTGAGTCTATCGCTGCCTGCAGTAGAAATTTCAGGTAAGGAATTTTGCTATCTAAAACAAAGACTATTTACTTGCCTTGCTTCAAATTGTGGTGTGACTTTTTCTTGGTAAAGAAGGAATAAAAACATATAGCATAGTATGTCTGTATGACATGAATCACATTGTACCTATGTTTCCTTAGCTTTTTTTGTCATACAAATACATGGTTGCATTCATAACTTTATGTGCAACGAGCCAACAGCTTCACTGAATCGTGTCCCTTTGTTGGCATTTTGATTTGAAGCAAGTAGGGAATTTGAAGATGGAATCTCAGCTTTTCACTGCTGAATTTAAGACTAGTTTGGTTTCTCAATGACCATGTGGTCAATATTTTGTAATAGCAATAACTGATTATGATAATATGGTTGCTATGGAGAGACTATTATTTAATTTGTATTAATTTACATTAATTGTGTGGTATCATATAACATCAAGATGCTATTATAGAAAAATAACTATTCTTCAGCATGCTTCATATGAAATTATTACCTTGGAGATGATCACCATATAGGTTATATGCCATCAGTCCCGTGGGTGTCTTTTGAAGGAGGCATATGGCTGGGTGAGCTCCCAACACAGAAGGAAATCACAGGGTCAGGGGAAGACCTTGAGACCCTTCTAATCCCATTTTAGCCCTTTAGCAGAACCTTAAATAGGGCTGAGATGGTTCCTTCACTTCAAACACTTCCTTTGCAGAGGAGCGTTTCAGCCTTATGTGGTTGTTGCTATCAAAATTAATTCTTACAAAACAATTGCTTCACTGATGTATCCCAGGTACTAGTATTATCTCTAGCATGGTAATGGGAACTGCTGCAATATCATAGAGTCCACAAACTTTTAATTCTTTGAACCAAAGAAATATGAGATTACTGTTTCATAAATCCTTAGATGATGTAAGTACAAAAATCCTGTTGACAGTCATAGCATCATAGAAAATCATCTAGCCTGTCCTTCTGCCTTAAGGCAGGATAAGCAATACATAAACTATTTCTAGCAGATACTGTCTAATCTGTTTTTAAAGACCTCTGATGATGGAGACCTCAACACCTCCTTAGGCAATCTGTTGCAGTACTTCACTATCCTTGCAATGAGACTTCAGCAGGGGTGGGAGATGTATTCAGAAATATAGGAGAACTGAGAAAACAAAAGAGAGTGCAAGGGTTACAGTCATAAGCCAATCCAAGTGAGGTTTCTAAACCCAAGTTTTTTTAATGTGGATCATTACAGAAAGGATATCTGAGGGTAGTGGGATGACGTGGTATCTAGGGATAAAATGGTTCCTGTGAAAAACAGAAAAGGTGTCTTTCTTTTCTTTTTCCATCCCAAAAACTCTGGCATTCTACATTAGTGGGAAAGCCTGGGAATGCAAAAGAAATTATATTATTTGATCACAGGCCTAACACTAAACCAATCTAAAAGGGAACTGGAATTGTAGGTGCATTATGAAGACTTAGAATACCACTCATGGACAGATTAAAGTGAAGGTTCTTGAATAATTTCCTCCTTCACTTCAGAGAAAAAACCCCTTATCTCACAGAAAAATCAAAACAAGGAAAAAACCACTCATCTTAACTGCTTTGTATCTAGTTCTGTGTTGTAGGCCAAGTTGTAAGGGGGGTGTTTACAGCAATGAGGCACTAATGTATTCATTGGAAACCAAAGCGTTTCCAATGAAAAATACTGAAGTACAAAAGCAATCACCATTAATCATTCTATACAATGAAAGTAGCATTATCATCAAGTGAAAGCGCCTTCTGAAATAATACCTTACTACCTAGGATAAAAGAGCAGGTTTTGCATTGCTATTGCTGTTATCTCATGAATGCTTATGCCTTTTTTTTTTTTCTCCTGTTTTGCTGTCCAAGTGGCCTTTGACCTTAGTAAAGAGCATTGTTTTCCAATAGAGAAAGTTAATTTTCCATAATAATGAAGAGCGTAGCTATTGCAACCTTAGAGCTTGCAAACTGGAAATATTTGCTTAAAGCCCTCAAATAGGGTTTTGCAGAGGGAGGCAATGGCTTCTGCCTAAGTGAAATTCAGCTACCGTGCAGAAAAGCACTCCCAGCTCTATCTGTATACCCTGCCAGTTACTTAAGCAGACCATAGGCCAAAGGCTGCCCTTCTGCATCAATCATGCGGCAATGCCCAAGCACAGCTTGCAGTCAATGCTAGCACAAGCAAAGAGGAGAGGTAGGGGAAAACCTGGGGCAGCAGAATTCAAGAAAGGCTCAGTCAAAGAAGCAGGAGCCTTTACCTGATGATGAGGCAAGTAATATCAAAGGAAAATGATCTGGCACATATCTTTCACCCTATAATTGAATATCGCTTTATATGGCTTAGTGGCATCAGTGTACCTTCTGAATTTGGAACCTAACCAGCAGTACCTGAGGCACCTGCAATAATGCCACGAGTGAGGACCACCGTTGCCTTGTAGGAACCTTTGATGTCACTGGTGAGATGAGCTGCATAGTAATTTGCCGTGGCAATACCGGCCTCTCCTGCACCTGCCCCATATATTTTGTCAGAGTAGCTTGGGTACGTTCTGACGCATTACCTGAGTGGAAATGAACTGATACAGCGAAGGCACAGGAGGTAACAAACACCAAGCTGTGGAAGTGAAATCATGCCTTAACTTTTTTTTTTTTTTTTTTTTTTTTTTTTTTTTTTTAAAAAAAATCTCTGGGTCTGTGAGAACACCCAAACCTTTTGTGCACTGCTGGAAATGTTACTTAAATCACTGAAAGAAGATGGTGTGCTCCTTCTCTGACCTCAACGCAGCAGTTAAGGGAAAGCTCACACTACCACTTCAAGAACTTGTCCTGTAGAGATGCCTCTAAGCACTTTCTTTTTTCACCTGTTTTCTAGGTAATTTGGGGGCCTGTTTATTAAAAGCTTACTACATTCAGGCAGAGTGGTCTATTTAATTTTATTCAGAAGCAGTTGTAGACAAGTGACTGTCTGACATGCTGCTAGCTATGCTGGAGAAGCTTGGGAAATAACAGTTTTTAGCTTCCTGCTTAGTCCTCTACCCCTCCAGATTCTCCTTAAAACCTGAATTAGGGACGATTTGTTTTGCAAAAAATGTGCATTTCAGTGCTATGGAGCTGCAGAGAGAAAAAAATAATACAGAAAACATCTCTCCTTTCAGGAGATGTGTTACGTGCATAAATCTCTTGCGTTTCTACCTATCTCAGTAATTGCATCCTTATATTTATACGAACACCTTTTATTCCAAGGAATGATTTAAATTAACTCTGAGATTCAAGTTTTCCAGAATGAGAACAGCAACCGTGTTGAGCATCTCACTAAGATATTGCACAACACCTAAGGATAGTATAGCATTTTCAAATGTTTAATTTCACTCTGTGTAAACCACTTTTCAAGAAATTCTACTATTTC